>APFE030975217.1:0-28154 GCA_000404065.3 Pinus taeda | reverse complement strand
TGTGCTATCATTTCCTTCGTGAAAATTGACCATGTAACAAGTGGTTTATGAGAACAAAGCCCTTTATACCATAAAAATTGATCCGGTTCTAAATAATTAGATGCAATACGTACCTTTTGTAATAGTAGTACACCATGTAGATCAAAATATTTCTCCATCTGTAGTATCCAATTTACCAGATCCTTGCCATCAAACTTCCTCATATTTTCTTTTCTTGATTTTAGGAGCTCAATATTTAAACAACTGTAACTCGGTAATTTCACTCTTTCAGTTCTTAAATCATGACCTGCAGGAGCCCTCTACGTCCTCTTTCCAATGGTACCAATCTAATCGAAATTGGATTCTCCAAGAAAGAGTTATGCACAATCTCCCAAGATGACCTGATTATATAAATTTTCAGAAGAGTGAACTTGTATGAAGTGCCTTGTGTTACTGTTTTGACCTTTGGATCTAAAAAATATAAAAAAAAATAATGTTTGTCATATTTCTTTAACTTATGAAATTTCAATCTGATGCTCAGAGAGAAAGTTATGCTGATTTTCCCAAGGTAACTTGTTTAAGGTGTAATTCAGGAGTCTGCAAAAATCCTAAATTCCTCAGATCATATATTCGAACATATAGCGAGCTAAGATCTGAAATTTGGACCAGAGGTTTAGCATGATTTCCTCTCAAATGGGTTTTTTTGTGAGTTTATAAAACATCATAGAAAAAACGCTATAGAGAAAATACCACGATGACCTGTTTGGAGCAGCGAAACCCTAGAATCCAAAGATCTGATAACAAATGTTATGAAAATAGCTCACAAAAGGATAGAAAAGATAGATCAACATCTTAGAAAAAAGTCTCTTTGAGGGGGCAACCTCCTTTACATTACATAAATGAACAATTCTTGGATGATACAAATGACAAGAGATCCTTTCTATATATATGAGTCTAAGGGGTCATAATATAATCAGAGCCGACATAAAAATAATAATGTAAGGGCACAATAATAACAATAGTGGGCTTCTATGGGGCACAATAATAACAATATCGGGATTACATGGGCACAAAAATATAATAAGGGGTTTGTACTAATAACAATAAGGGGTTATACTAGTAGTATAGGGACCTAACATTTAATTCTCATAAGTCTGTTTAATTATGAATAGAGAAGAGTGTTTGTATATATGCATTGTCATATTCAGAAGTAAACCTTCAATTTTCACATTATGTATCGAATTTTTTTCAAGTAAAGACATGAGAGACATCACAACAATGTTATGTTGACAATCTCAATAATTTGTTAGGCATCGAAAGATTTAGCATTTAAAATTATAAAATACTATCTTATGTAGCATCCTAACAAATTTCTAAGGAGGCTATGGAACTCTTACGAAAGCCTTATCCATTGGGAATAGGTTTATAAATTCCCATTGTTGGTTTAGTTCCCTAAAGAATGGATTGGGATACCATAAGGTAGTTCCTTGAGAGCTATTTACTAACTTGGAATTTGATAGGCTAAGTTTATAATTATTATACTTGAAAGCATCATCTCAACATACAATTGGAGAATATTCTAATGCCATGGAAGATGATGATGGTATTGTTAAAATAACATGACTCACAAGAAACTTTACACTTTAGTGCTTGGCCTCATGCCAATTATGTGTCTTGCTTTAAGGGTTAATGTGAATTTTGAAGGGCTTAACATGGATGATAATATCCATCTAGTACTTGTTTATTTGAATCTTGGAGATAGAAAAGATGAGATTATGTGGTATTAAGCCCTAATGAGAATGGGATTTTTTCATAACCCTATTTCATGAGGATATGGTGACAGTAGCATAGGATGTACATGAAATGAGGGGCACATCAATATTTTTCCTCTATATGATAGAACTTAGATGTTCATTACCTTTCGAGGCCGTACTGAGGTTATTAAAATATGTTATTCAAGGTTTATATTAAATACTGTTAAAAAGGGATATCACAGAAAATGTGATGCAAAGAATGCATTAAAGAGAATATATTACAATGTGTTGGGAGGATATAAAAAGATAGAAAAGATAGACAACGCCTTAGAAATAAGCCTCTTCGAGGGGGAAACCTCATTTACATTACACAAATGAACAATTCTTGGATGATACAAATGACAAGAGATCCTTTCTATATATAGGAGTCTAAGGGGTCATAATATAATCAGAGCCGACATAACAATAATAATGTAAGGGCACAATAGTAACAATAGTGGGCTTCTATGGTGCACAATAATAACAATATGGGGACTACATGGGCACATAAATATAATAAGGGGGTTGTACTAATAACAATAAGGGGTTACACTAGTAGTATAGGGACCTAACATGCCCCTCCCCTTCAAAAAGTGTTGTCCTCAACGCTTGAGTAGTTCTTGATGCTTTTGTATAAAATTCTTGTCCTCCTGTGTGGAATGTTTAGCAGGTAAGTTCTTCCACTTGATGAGATACTCTGAAATTGATCGATTTCGCAGCTGTCAGGTTCTTGTTTTTGTGACTGCTCCAGGTTCCACTATGATTTTTCCTTCCCCATCAAGTTTTGGCAATATTGTTTGAATTGGGATCTTCTACAACTTTTGAATGAGTTGCCAAACTTCTTCATCCTTCTTCCATTCATCCCTTGCTTCATTTATCCAATCTTGTTGGATAATAGGAATAGCACAAAACAATGCTTCCACATCCTCATCCTTTCTAGAGAGTGCATTTGCAACAACATTTTGCTTCCCTTTTTTGTAGGATGATTTCAAAGTCATAACCCAACACATTTGTGACCCATTTTTGTTGCTCCTCAGAGGATAATCTTTGTTCTAAAAATTATTTAAGACTATCATGATCCATTTTTACCTTGAAGTGTCTTCCCATTAGGTAAGGTTTCCATTTCTTAAGTGCATGTAGTATTGCCAACAATTCCTTCTCATAAATAGCTTGCTTGAGATGTAGCTGTAAAAATACCCAATCGCCTACATCAAAACTTCTTTCATTGCGATGTTGATCTGCCTGTTCTTTGATTCGATTTTGCACCAAAGTGGCGTTTTCCTTTAAAATTTACAGAACTTGTTTTTGATGCTTGATGTGATCTTTCATTGCTTGAATCCCTTTCTTCTTGATATTTCCTTCTATCTTGAGAGTTTGAGGTGTGGTAATTTCTTCCAATGCATTGAAATATACGGTTGGATTCATTTCTTGATGCTCGATGTGACCTTTCAATTCTTGAGCATTTTTCTTCTTGATATGTCCTTCTATATTGATAGTTTGAGGAGTGGTAATTCCAGCCAATGCATTACAAGATATGGTTGGATTCATTTCTTCTTTCTCGATGTGATGTTTCACTTTTTGAATCTTTTTCTTCTTGATATGTCCTTCTATATTGAGGGTTTGAGGAGTGGTAATTCTTGCCAATGCTTTACAAGATATGGTCAGATTCATTTCTTCTTTCTCTGGGGTTGGTTCTTGGTGTATATCCTCTTCATTTGATGTTTCTTGATCATTTTCTTCCTCCTATTCATAATCTATGTAAAATAATTTCTTCTCAACACACTTATGACCTTTAGTGTATTTTTTATCACACTTGTAACAAAGCCCTTTTTCTCGTTTTTCTTCCAATTGTTCTGGTGTAAACCTTGTAGGTTGTGGAAGGCTAGGAGAAAGAACACTTCTATAATTATAGTCATGAGTGGTGGGATTCCTTGTTTCCATAATTTCGGTTTCATTTTTTCTTACCAACCTGAATGCCTTCTCCAATGAATGAGGTTCGTAAAGACAAACCTCATCTTGGATGCTATCCTTTAAAGTCCTTATGGAGACATCAATCTTCTGCTTCTCTAGAATATTATTTTCCCTTATATTCAATTTTTGAAAGTCATCAATGTGCTTTTCCATTGAACACTTTTGTTTGAGATTTATCAATTGGTTAAAGAAGGTGTTTCTCTTTGTATCCTCATTATGTGCTATCATTTCCTTCATGAAAATTGACCACGTAACAAGTGGTTTACGAGAAAAAATCCCTTTATACCTTAAAAATTGATCTGTTTCTAAATAATTAGATGCAATACGTACCTTTTGTAATAGTGGTACACCATGTAGGAATGTTGTTATTGAAAGCTACAGAAGTTCACGGGAGTTTCCATGGAAGTGTGTAGGGGAGGGAGCTACACTCCTTCCTATAGGCAGGCAGTGGCTAGTCGTGGAAAGAAACCATTAGAGAGTGTCAAAGGTCCTTTAGTTGAGGGGACAAGGATTATAGAAGAGGAACAAGATTCAAACAAGACAAAGGAGAATAACAACAATAAGGAAAATGAGCAAGAAGACAAGGAACATGGAGCAAATAACAAAGCACAAAAAGGGCCATGTAAACCCAAGGTTGAGTTCACTCCCAGAGTAGTTTTAAATGATCCTGCTCGCAGGCGCATAGAGACCACATGAGGACATATGCTATCATATGCAAATTCATGGGAGTATGGCCCACTGAAAAATCTTTACAGTCATAGATTAAATATAACTGGAAACCAAAATGAAGCATTGACCTTCATCTTGGGTCTAAGGGTTTCTTTACGGTAGTCTTCACAAATCTTGAGGACAAAGACAAAGTGTTTGAAGGTGGGCCCTATTTCTATGCAACAACAGCTCTTTATATGCGACTGTGGATGATGAATTTTGTCCTTGAGAGAGAAACATTCACTTCAGTCCCGGTCTAGGTAAAAATCTACTCATAACCCCTTGATTACTGGCAAACAGAATCGTTATCTGCTATAGGAAACAAGTTAGGGCGTTTTGTCAAAATTTCTAAAGCCACCAAGAAGGGTAAGTACACTTCCTTTGCAAGAATATGTGTAGAGATGGATCTCTCTGGAGCTCTTCCGAATGAGGTCATTTTAGAAGTTTTGGATGAAGATTGGGTGAAAACAGTAGACTATGAACATATTCCTTTCAGATGCTGAAAATGCCATGAGCACGGTCACCTATTCAGAGGCTGCCTCTCAGTAAAATAGAGAACAAAAGTAAGGCGAACACAATGAAAGATACTAAAGGATTTCAAAAAGTGGTTCATAAAGGAAAAGGGGGAAAGAGGGGGCCAAAGCAACAGTAGATAGAAGGACCACATACTAATTTGAATAGGTTTCAGGTTCTCGAAGCAGAAGAGGAGATGATAAAGATAGATCAGGTAATGGAAGGAAGCCCAGGGGAAAAGGAGAAAGAGGAAGATACAACTCAAACACAGGATGGTATCAAATAGAAAGAGACTGTGATGAGCGATGCAGAACGGGAGATGGACCAAGAAATGACCCAGAGTGAGATAGAAATGGAAGATCATGAACTGCAGGAGATTCTTGACAGGGAACACCTAGATCTGGAAGGATTCCTGAAACAGGGGACCATGAGTGGGGTAGACTCTTTACCACCAGAAGAATTTAATAGGGTACATCAGTTGTTCCTATGGAAAACTCAGGCCATAGGGATGGACAGAAAAGGAAAAGGTGAAAGGCAGGGAAACGAAGGAGTGAAAACCATGAAAAACACACCGAGATTAGCTCCCAAAATTTCAGCAAAGAAAAGAGGCAGGGAAAAGCAAAATGAGTTATTGATGGAATGTGGAAAGATAATGATAGATTCAGGTAAGATGAAAGATCTAATCAACTACTCCTTTACAAATCTTTAATAATGAAGTTTACATCTTGGAATATCAGAGGTCTAGGTAGCAAGAGAAAACAAAGAATTCTTAGTAATAGAATGAAACAAGAAGCTCCGAATATGATGTTTATCTAGGAAACTAAATGCTCCATGCAAAAAATAAGAGAAATTCACAACAAATGGCTCACTCAATTTGAGTTCCTAGAAGTTAAATCAGATAATACAGTAGGGGGCATACTCACTCTTTGGAACCCCCAAAAGATTGGTATTATTGATGTTGAGGCATCTAGAAATTATTTATCTGTGGTTATTCAACCGGTGGGAGATAGGGAGACCTATCTGGTCACAAATGTATATGGCTCTCAAAGAATGGATGACAAAATCAGGTTTCTCGATTCTCTTATGGATCTTAGAGACATACATGTAAATGTACCATGGATCCTGTGTGGGGACTTCAACATGATCAAATCACTTTCAGAGAAAAAGGGAGGAACTAGAACTTTAAGTAGAGACTCCACAACTTTTCAAACCTTTATAGATAATATGAAACTAGTTGACACTGACATGAGTAATGGCCACTTTACTTGGAACAATAAAAGAGGAGGGGAGTCCCAAGTAGCCTCAAAGCTAGAAAGATTCATAATCTCAGAAGATCTCATGCTAACCAACAAGGAAATGATAGCGATAATTCTACCCTTTGGAGGCTCGGATCATTGGCCTGTTCAATTGGAAGTCCAGAGCATTGGTACCCATAGAAATAGAGCTTTTAGATTTGAGAATATCTGGCTCTCCCACTCGAACTTCATCAACACCATTTCAAAATGGTGGACAAAAGACCTGCATATTCAAGGTACAAATATGTTCCTGCTTCACAAAAGACTCATGCACATCAAACTCAAACTTAAATATTGGAACAAGAATGTATTTGGGAATATTTTTATAGCAAAAAAAGCTATAGAGGATAAAATGCAGGAACTCAATCAAAAACTTATCTCAGATGGCTTTGATATTGAGAGAAATGACCAAGTTACCAAACACCATCAAGAATGTGAGATTTTATGTCAACATGAGGAGATATTTTGCAGGAAAAAATCCAGAGTTTAATGGCTGAAAGAAGGGAAGCGTAACACCAGATTTTTCCACAGATCTACCATAGCGAACAGATCTCATAACATAATCTCCTTGATCAAGGATGAAGGTGGTAATCTGCATAATTCCCATGAAGAAATAGAAGAAGTGCTAGTCCAACACTTTCATGGAATAACACAGGAAACTATTCCAAACAAAGAGCATTTCATCAAGGATTTAATAGGGCATATTCCTAGTCTGGTAACGAGAGAGGATAATTTTAATCTCAATAGGCCAGTTACAGAAGAGGAGGTTAGTGAGGTCATCAAAGAGATGCAGAATGGTAAAGTGCCAAGCCCAGATGGTTTCAACGTGGATTTCTTCAAAGCATGTTGGAATATAGTTAAATAGGATATTTTGAACGTTGTGGAAGACTCCAGGGGGAATAGAACCATTTTGAGGGCACTCAACACCTCCATTGCACTGATCCCTAAATAGTATAATGCTTAGATTCCTGACAGGTACAGACCCATAGCCTTGTGCAATGTGGTTTACAAGATAATATCCAAGGTAGTTGCCAACAGACTCAAACCACTTCTACCTTCGCTAGTCTCTGTGGAGCAATCTGGATATGTGGAGGGCAGGCAAATTCTCAATAACATCATTCAAGCACATGAGGTGGTGCACTCTTTGACTAGTAATAGGAAGGCTGGTATGATTATGCAATTGGATCTAGCCAAAGCTTATGATAAACTGAATTGGACCTATATTAGGAAGGTCCTTATTTCTTTTGGGTTTGATCATAACTGGGTTAGATGGGTTATGTCCCTGGTAACTTCTTCTAGCTTCTCAATTCTGGTCAATGGTTCTCCTTCCAAAACCTTCTCTTCTTCCAGAGGCCTCAGGCAGGGTGATCCTCTCTCACCCTTTCTCTTCATCCTCATGATGGAAGGGCTGGGTCGGTGTATCAAGCATGCCAAAGAGGTTGGTAATATCAAAGGCCTCCAAATTTCAGAAAATGGTCAGGGTTTGACACATCAACAATTTGTTGATGATACTATGCTGCAAGGAATTCCCATAGTTAAAGAAGCTTTAGCGTACACGCATATCCTATCTATCTTTGCCTTGGCTACAGGTATGGAGGTTAATCTTTCCAAATCTAAGATTTTTTTCTTTAACACCAATATTTCTATACAGAAAAATATCTTTAGTATTCTTGGCTTTCAAAGGGATGTCCTCCCATCTATTTGGGAGTTCCTCTTACTGATAAGCTTATGAACAAGGGCATTTGGAACCAGTGATCAATAATATGCAGGATAAAATCAGAAAATGGACCTATAGATCTTTAAACCTGGCAGGTCGGTTAGTGCTTACAAAAGCTATTCTCCAAGAAATTCCTGTCTTTATGCTATCTTCCCTTCTTGCACCAATAGGAGTGCTACAACATTTCAAAAACATTCAAAGAGATTATCTTTGGGACAAGGGGGAGGAAAAAAAAAGTGGGCCTTGGTAGCCTGGGAGAAGATCTGCATACTTGAAAAATATGGGGGTCTTGGACTGGAAGATCCGGAAGCACTGAGTAAAGTTTTAGGGGTGAAATTATGGTGGCGTTGGGTTAGAGAACCAGAGGCACAGTGGGCCAAAATATGGAAAGAAAAATATACTAGCAATTGGCAAGATATTGATCTAATAAGAATGTTTGGAATTAGTAAGGGCTGACATATTTAGAACAAAGCCTGGGGAAATAGAGAGTTAGTACAAAAAAATAGCTTCTGGGAAATCAGAGATGGCGAGCTGGCTTCGTTCTGGGAGTACAAATGGCAACAGGAACCTATACTATTGAGAAATAATCTAATAAACCTCAAGGAAAATACAGACACCAAAAGATTATTTAAGGTGAAAGATTACCAGGATCAAACCAACAGTGAAGGAAAATGGAGAACCTGGAAAAAGCTGGAACACAGGGAAGATTGCCCACTGAAAGCCAAAGCGGAGGCACTTCTAACAATGTTGGAACAAAGGAAAATTTTAGTGACAGGGGGGCAAGACCTACTTAGATGGGGAAATAATGTTGCAGGCACCTTTAATCTCAAGGAGGCAAAACATATACTCCTTAATTTGGATTCCATTGAACAGGATAGGGTTTGGCAGAACATATGGAAACAACAAGGATGTATGAAGATTAAGCTCTTCATGTGGTTAGTGCATCATAGGAAAATTCTGACTTGGAACATTCGGAAGAGGGGTGTTATGGGTCCCTCCGAATGCCAGCTATGCGAAGCCCAAGAGAAAACAATGGAGCACCTTCTTAATGATTGTATTTTCACCTCTTGGGTGTGGGATGCTTTTTCCTCTATCTGCCAACAGACAAACAGAAACAAAGGAAGCATCATTAGGACCCTTATCAATTTGAGACACAACTTCTCTAATTTGGAACTTCTTGCCTCAAGTTGGGCTTTAACACCAGGTTTCATAATATGGACAGTCTGGAAAGAAAGAAACAATAGAATCTTCAAAAATTTAATAAGTTCCTCTCAACGCCTGCTAGAACAAATCTTAAGACAACTGAAGGAGACTGTAAGCACCATTGTGCGTTGAGTGCCTAAGATTCCTCCCTCTGTTGCTGAAATGTATATTCTCCTTAAGTTAGGCATGCAGGGGTATATTCCACAAGGCCTGGATAGAGAGGTTTTGAGGATGAACTCTAAACTGGATTATTGGTATCCCCCCTTCAGGGTTTTCTGAAATTCCACATTGATGGAGCTTCCAAAGATAACCGAGGTATTGCGGGCTGTGGCGGGGTACTTAGGGATGATAATGGTAGGCTCCTTTACATTTTCCACTGTCATTTGGGAAGAGCCACTAACAATATGGCAGAAATTCTGGCTCTTGAGCAATGTTTAGAAATTTTGAAGCAGGACAATCTACATAATGTTATAGTCGATGCAGACTCTAAGTTAGTCATAAACTCGTTTAAAAGAATAAGCTATGGCACGGAGCCGGAAAAAGTATCTAAACAATGGAGATTTCTATAGGTCTTTCAGAGAATCCAACTTCATCTCTAGGGTGTCCACATGGTAAGTTTTAACCATGTGAGAAGAACAACTAACAAATTGGTAGACATTTTGGCTAATCAAGGAGTACTCAATACTAAAAGCAAGGTGGTGCTGAAGTTGCTTGAGTTGCCTCTGTCTAGGACAATGTCATGACCAGATGGACGAGGATATAATGGTGTTTCAACACAAAGACATGGGGGCGGTGTCATGTTGATTTGGTATATTTACGCAATTTTATCTCTGAAATAAGATCATTATGGGGATGAAGGTTATTGTCGGCCTCCCCAGCCTTCGAAAGTACAGTCTCAGAAGTGTCAGATGGAAGTTGAAGTGTAGATACAGTTTCGTGAATGACAGGTTGAATAGCTAGGTTCTTAATAGTCATCGGTTTCTTAACCCGTGGAGGAGGGATGTGGAAAGGGACCAGATCTCCAGCTTTCCGGGTAGCCTGTATCCCCCCATTTTCCTTTTTCCGGTTTCATTTCAGCCCGGGAAGTGGTTTTGCATCCATTGCACGTCCTTTGTGCAGGAAGCGGTATTGTGGAGTTGGAAGCGATTCCACTCACCGCGCTACAAATGGCAGGGTATGGAGTTGAAATGCTGCCCTCATCACGCGTTATTATTCAGTGGGTTAGGCCCGTGCGATATGTTCCTTGGCCATCGGATCTTGCAGAATAGATCTACAGTTAGGAATGAGTGGGCTTGTTTGTGGGTCCAGGGTGGCTACCGAGTGAGTATCCTGTGAGCAACTTGGAAGTGCGATGTGATCCTCCACTGTAGGATCTAGCAGGGAGGATCTATGGTCAAAGATAGTTGCGCGGATCAAGGAAAAATTTCTTCCAGGCAGGTTGCATGTTTGGATGGACATTGGTGGTGTTCACATGCTCCAGATGCTCGAGAGTTTTATCCCCCTTCCGAACCCGAAATCCATTTAGGAGCTTCCCTATTTCATCACCGGGTCTGCCTCCTAATTTTATGGGTCAATTTGATTACTTTTTGAGGACTTAATAGTTTTGTGGACAATGTAGGTTAAGCCTTTAGCTTGGGGCCTTTGGATAGTAGAGATTGATTATTCTATGGTCCACAGTTCCTTTTGGAACGGTGTATACTATGTAAGATATTTTAAGTTTTAATGGAACTGAAGGATCAACTATTGCGTTAGCAAAAAAAAAGGTAATAGTGGTACACCATGTAGATCAAAATATTTCTCCATATGTAGTATCCAATTTACCGGATCCTTGCCATCAAAATTCCTCATATTTCCTTTTCTTGATTTTAGGAGCTCAATATTGAAACAACTGTAACTCTGTAATTTTAGATCTTTCAGTTATGAAATCGCAACCTGCAGTAGCTGTCTACGTCCTCTTTCCAATGCCACCAGTCTGATCGAAATTGGATTCTCCAAAAAAGCGTTATGCACAATATCCCAAGATGACCTGATTATATAAATATTCAGAAGAGTGAACTTGTATGAAGTGCCATGTGTCACAGTTTTGACCTTTGGATCTGAAAAATATACAAAGAAAACTACAGTTTGTCATATTTCTTTAACTTCTTACAAAATTTCAATCTTATTCTCAAAGAGAAAGTTATGACAATTTTCCCAAGGTCACCTGTTTAAGATGTAATTCAGGAGTCTGCAAAAAACCTAACTTTCTCAAATCATATATTCGAAAATATAGCGAACCAAGATCTGAAATTTGGACCTGAGATTCAGTGTGATTTCATCTCAAATGGGTGTTTTTGTGAGTTTTTGAAACATCGCAGAAAAAAAGTTATAGCAAAAATACCACAACGACCTGTTTGGAGCAGTGAAGCCCTAGAATCCAAAGCTCTGATAACAAATGTTATGAAAATAGCTCACAAAAAGATAGAAAAGATAGATCAACGCCTTAGAAATAAGTCTCTTCGAGGCGGCAACCTCCTTTACATTGCATAAATGAACAATTCTTGGATGATACAAATGACAAAATATCCTTTCTATCTATAGGACTCTAAGGTGTCATAATATAATCAGAGCTGACATAACAATAATAATGTAAGGGCATAATAATAACAATAGTGGGCTTCTATGGGGCACAATAATAACAATATGGGGGCTACATGGGCACAAAAATATAACAAGGGGGTTGTACTAATAACAATAAGGGGTTACACTAGTAGTATAGGGACCTGACATTTAATTCTCATAAGTAAGTTTAATTATGAATAGAGAAGAGTGTTTGTATATATGTATTGTCATACTCAGGAGTAAACCTTCAATTTTCACATTATGTATTGAATTGGTTTTCAAAGTAAAGAAATGAGAGACATCACAACCATCTTATGCTTACAATCTCAATAATTTATAATGCATCCAAAGCTTTAGCATTTAAAATTATAAAAGCTTATCTTATGTAGCATAATCTTACTAATGCATATTTTTTTGGGCATGTTGGGTAACCTTTCAGAGGTCTATATATGAAATAATATTTCCCATTTAAGGATATCTCAGAATGATGGTATCATAGGGAACAATTATACCAAGACCTAAAAAATTTCTAAGGAGGCTATGCAACTCTTACAAAAGCCTTATCCACTGGGAATAGGTTTATAAATTCCCATCGTTGGTTTAGTTCCCTTAAGAATGGATTGGGATACCATAAGGTAGTTCCTATAGAGCTCTTTACTAACTTGGAACTTGATAGGCTAAGTTTATAATTATTATAATTGAAAGCATCATCTCAACATACAATTGGAGAATATTCTAATTCCATGGAAGATGATGACGGTATTGTTAATATAACATGACTCACAAGAAACTTTACAATGTGTTGACAAAAAGAAAAAAAATGCATGGAAAAGTGATAACACAATGCATTGAGGAAGACTATACACATAATGCATTGAGGATGATCATAACAAAAGTTGTGTTTTGGGAATACAATGTAACAACCTCGGGTTAAAATTTCATGTAATAAACTTAATAAAAGAATAATAATACCAAGTTCATGGGACACGTATTCCAAGCTGAATGTTGGGGAAAACACCCTAGTGAGTGTTCACTTGGTTTATTATGGCTAGGGGGAATTGGAAATTGCATTTGAAAAGGAAATGAGGCATTAATTGGCATTTTATTTATGAAAATAAAGGAAATTAGGAGAAAAGGAAGGTGAAAGGTCATAGGTTGCATGTGAGGAAGAAATTGAAGGAAAAATAGAGGAATTGAAGAGAATAGGGGGCTTAGTGATAAAAAGGCTTTTGAGGATCAGTTCACAACCTTTTGATAGTTTTGGGTTGGAGATCTCTCTCTATTATATCTCTCTCATCCTCTTTGACACTTAGAGCATTCTTATAGCATTCTAGCATTAGAGAAAATGAAGGAAAAGGAAGGAAAATAAAGCCAAAGAAAGCAAGGATCAAGATAGGAAGAGTTGGATCAAGTGGCTACAACGAGATTACTTTGCAGGCATCGAGTTGCAAGTATGGTTTCCTTGCTAGTTTTGGCATGCATGTGTGTATTTGGTTCTCTTGATGTCATTGGCATGGTTTTTTCTAAGTGTGACAGTGGTTTCAACTTTTCCTTGCCATCTCTGGATAGTCATGGTGTGATGGGGTTATTTCATTTGGTTGAGATTTGGATTTCCAGATGGTTTTGGAACCCAGTGAGGTGGTATCAGGAAAATTCCTAAGGGCTTAGGAATCCCTTCATTGGTAATGGAGGGATTGCGATAAAGCCAGAGGGTGGAGACAAGAAAATTACTCAAGGTATTGGGGAAGAAATATGTAGGCATCCAAGCTTGTCTAGGGCCTAGTGATCCCATGACAGGTTTTTGTGGGATTACGGTAAAGCTTGGTAGTGTATGTTTCTTGTTCAAGCCTAGGAGTCCCTTAACCGGTAATGACAAAATTGCGGTAAATCTTGGTTTTGTAGGTGCTTTTTTTGGGCATAGGAGTCCCTTGATTGGTTTTGGTAGGATTGCAGTAAATCCTGAGGAAGCCTTGGTCATTTCGTTGTGAGTCACACATTCATGCTTGGAATATGGCACGAGGGTGATTTGCTGAAAGAAAGATTTGGCTCAACCCAATCTATGGTCGGGGGGTACGTGGAAGTCCTTGACTTGGTTGGATTTGCATATGTTAATAAGAGCTCATTTCCTCTTATATTTTATGAGTATTTACACTTGTTATTATGTGGCTTTGATGTTTTTTCAATCACTATTAGTATTATGGTTATATGTTGGTTATAAGCATGGTTTATGACAGATTCTAGTTATGGATCTTATCATGTTTTTATTGGTAAATGATGGGTTATTGAACACATGACCTAATAGATTTTATTGCAGCTATTGTGAGAGGTAATTAGACCTGATTGATGATTTTTAGATAAGTATGAGACTCGTATGTTCAGATATTCATTTATGACCTATAGATTACATGTTCACAATGTGTTTGATGAAACATTTATCATGGTTAGGCATGGTTAGGTCAAGTTATTGACTACGTTTTGTATTAATGGCTTTGTCCTTGTGTCATTCATCATTCTGAAAAGTTTTATCAAGTTCTGGGCATAGGTCTGGATACTAGCCCTGAAAAAGTAGCTGAGATTTCGAGGTCGCATGCACAAAACTGGGAATTCCAGATTGTAGTCACTCGGAGGCAGGGTTATCCATGCAATTGGAGGGTTACACTCACTAGATTTCCTTATTATATAAGTGTTTGGGAGTCTAGATCACTAAAAAGGCAAGTTAACTTAGGGTTTGGGCACCTAGAATGGTTGGCTGGCTCCTAGGGATCTTATATCTCCCAAGGAAGGTCATTAAAGTTTTGGTTTATCGATTCCTCTTCCTTAACTACACTTAGGAATTTGAGTCATGTCACAGTAGCCCCTAGATCATGTTTACCTTGGCAGATTTATGAAAGTGGTTAGCTATGGGAGGGGTGGTTATAGATTGGTATAAGAGTAGATTCCATTCTCTTTGGGTGATATCTGATACCAATTACAGATTGGTATCAGAGCATGGTTCAATGCTTGGACTGGATGGACATAATGTGTTTGTCATGCATGCATGTTAGTTGTATATGTGGTTGTTATGCATGCATTGTTATAGTTATGGTTGTCGTGCATGAGGTCATGGTACGTGGTTGGCATTGTCATGCACAATGTTGGTAGATTGATGTGATTATGATTATACATGCATCATGCTAATATGGAATGATTTTATAGCCTCCCCTAAACTTGATTGGGTATATTGATTGTGTTTATATTTTGACTAAGCTAATATGGTATAATTGCAGGAACAAGAAGATAAAAGATGAATAGAAAAATTGTTGATTATAGTTCATGAGACTCCCCTTACAAATCAGATGAGCAACCAAGAGATGGGTACTCTCTAGACATCACAGACACTTTGAGACGTTTGAAGGCAAAGATAATAAGTTGCAAAGAAAATAATGACAAGATCATTCAGTCACAAGAGAGAGTTTCCAGGGCATATGAGAAACAAGCAGAGGTCAATGTAGTCATCCTTTAGAGATTGTTAGACTTGCAAAGACATGGACAATCAAATATTAGTTATGGACAAGAGGACATGAATAATGGGGAATATGGTAGCAAGTCTCATGGTGGGCATAGGTAGGACAAAAATGACATGGTTATAGATGCTATAGTCTTGGATACAATTGATAGGAGAGGTAGTGGATATGGGATTTACTCTAGTTCTGGTCCTACCATGTATCATGGTCATCATTTCTATCATCCCTACTAGAGGAGTGACATGGGATATTTGTCAGATGAGTTCAAGAAATCCAAGCCACCTACATTTGATAGGGAGTAGAGGAAACCAGAAGATGTAGAGGCATAATTGCTTGAGATGAAGAATTTATTTGAGCTACATGATTACATAGAGAACATGAAGGCCATGATATCTATTTTCATTCTCAAAGGGAAATAAGACATTTGTGGGAATATGTGAAGCGGTCCAGAGACATTAGGACAAAGGAGTTGAGTTGGAATAAATTCAAGAGACTCTTCAAGAAGAAGTACTTGTAAGAGAGGTACTATGACAGTAAAACCAAGGAGTTCTATGAACTAAAGATGGGATTGATGATAAATGAGGAGTACACGACTAAGTTCGCAAAGTTATTGAGGTGTGTACCATATCTTAAGGATGAGAAGGCAAAGGTTCATATATTTTTCATTGGATTACCAGTAGCATTTAAGAATTAGATCGAGTATTATGAGCCATGATTGTTGGAAGTAGTAATTGGGAAGTTGAAGCACGATTATGAGAAATCAAAGCGTAAGAATGAGTCTAAGCAGGGTTGTAAAGGGGATGAAAAGACTAAAGGGAAATGGTGAACGAAGCAAACAAGACATCAGTTTTGGTTGTTTACAAGTTTGTAGGTTTCATTGTTTATAGGTTGTTTACGGGTTATAGGTGCAGTTACAAGTTATAAATTATAGGTTAGTGCAATTGGTTATAGGTACTAAGAAAATAGTTCATCATTGGGTAAGATATTTTTCATTTGAGTTGAATGGTATGCCTACCTCAGCACATCTGAATGTACTAACGTTGGGATCGTACAGTATGATTTGGAGTATGGGTTAGTTGTATCTTCACAGGACCAAGGTGGATTGTTATAAAAAGTTTATTGAGTGCCTGGATGAAATTGGAGAAAACAGAATATTGCAAGGTAAGAGCAAGGAAACATCATCCACAATGGATACAACTATGTAGGTGAAGTGTAGTCACAGGAAAGGATGTATGTTATTTGCAATTCATATCTCGAATGATAAAGGTAAGGATTTTGAGGATGCAAAAGTCTTAAAGAGGTACCAAGTCTTGCAATAGTTTTAGGATTTATTCCCAACAAAGATTTCAGAGTTTCTGCCTCATAAGTAAGTGGAACTTTCTATTGAGTTGGTACCAGGGGTAGGACCAACATCAAAGGAATCTTATAGGATGAGAACTCTAAAGCTAGTGGAATTGAAGTTGTGGTTGAAGGAAATGCTTAACAATGGATCCATTAGGAAAATTGTATCACCTTGGGGCGCACCAATGTTGTTTGTGAAGAAGAAGGATGGTAATCTCAGGTTATGTATTGAATATAGGTAGTTGAACAAGGTGACGATTAAGAACATTTACCCCTTGTCGGGGATTGATGACTTGTTTGATCAGTTGAAGGGAGCAGCAATGTTCTCGAAGATTGATTTGAGATCAGGATACCATCAGGTACACATAAGAGAAGATGACATTTACAAGACTGTTTTCCAGATTAGGTATGGGAATTATGAGTTTTTTGTAGTTCCTTTTGGTTTGACTAATGCTCCAACTACTTTTATGTGTTTCATGAATAGTGTGTTGCATTTTTATTTGGACAAGTTTCTGATTGTATTCTTTGATGATATATTGATATATTCTAAGAATGAGGAAGAGCATGCTGAACACTTAGCAACAATATTGATATTGCTAAGAGAGCATCATTTGTATGCCAAGCTTAGTAAATGAAGTTTATTTTAGATATAGGTTCATTACTTGAGGCATGCTGGTTCCAAAGAAGGTATAGTAGTGGATCCGGAAAAGGAAAATATTAGAGCTATCATGGAATGGGAAGCTTCTAGGAATGTGGATGAGGTTAGATCATTTATGGGGTTATCAATTTGTTACAGGAGGTTCATCAAGAACTTATCATGGATTTCCTATCCTATCACATCTTTGCAGCAAAAAGGAAAGAAATTTGAATGGACAAAGGAATGCGCAACTAGTTTTGAGTAGCTGAAGTAGTGTTGACCAATGCTATAGTTTTAAAGATTGAAGATCTAAACAAAGAGTTTGTGGTATGCACATATTTTTGTAAGGGAGGACTTGGTGGAGTCCTAATGTAGGAGGGATAGGTGGTATGCTATGAATCAAGGAAATTAAATGAGAACATTGTTAAAATATGAAAATGTGGTCGAATTCCACCTTGGTTAGCTCATATTATGGAGATAATGATGGCATTGCATTTCTTTTTTTGAGAGGACCAAAATCAACCTAAATATCATCTCGTTTGGACAAGCATAAGTTGGATTTTGAATTTATGTACCTTCACATGCACATTTGGATAGGTCGGCCTCAATATTGAATGGAAATTGTTGGACACCCATGGAAGCCTATAAATACAAGTGACCTAGAGCTCATTTGGACATCACCAACCAAGCATCTTCTTCTCTTCTCATTGATTGGTACACACAGGTATGAGTCAAGGTCGACAAAAGAAGTTTATAAAGGTATGAGATTATAGGTTCTGAGGCTCGCAGCTGATCTAGGGTTTCTAGGCTATAGTCACAGGCTTGTCACAAAGCATTTTTAGTAATAGTTTCTTGAACACATGAATGAAGGGAGTGGCTGGGATCCTATAGTCACTCTCACATCCCCTCATGCATGAGACTAGGTGTTTGACCGAAGTTTACCATTGAACGAAGTTATCTACAACTGACTGAAGACTGGAGAAGTTGTCCTTGATATAATATAATGCTAGAAACTTATTTCTAAATGTTATTAGGTTGTATTGCTAGTGATATTGTATTGGGCTCATTGTACTCTTTTCTGAACATTTTATGACAATCTAATAGAAGAAGAATTTCAAAGGGTTTTTCCCCTAGTGGAGTTTTTCCTTGGTCTTTGACCAAATGTGGTGTCTCTTGTTGATGTGTTGATTGTCTCTTTTTTCATTTCATTTATTTTTCTATCTTCAGTTATTGTTGATGAATGGAAAGACTAATTGTAATTGGAAAAATTGCTAATTGAAGTGTGGAATTGGGCTAAAGTAATTCATGCAACATAGAACAATATTAATATTAACATGGATATAGAGCTAAGGTGAAGGACAAGCCCAAAAGGAGACAAGTTTTGAAGCAATAATCTTTGGAAAGTTAAAAGAACCAATCTAGTCAAATTCAAGATGACTTATTCAAGGGTCATGAGAAGTTGGGTGACTCATCCAATTTTGTTGCATGGAAAGTCATGTTGGAGATCATAGTTTATAACAATGATGTTTTGGACTACATTAAAGGAAAAGTACTCGCGCCTCCTGAGAATGCTTCCGCTGCTATAAAAAACAAGCATAAGAAAGGTGAGTTAAAAGCAAATAAAATTATCACTGATGGTTTACAAGATAATTTACTTGCATATGTTGGAAACTTGAGAAGGTCTAAAGACATGTATGATAATATAGTTGGCATGTATGAGGTCAATAATTTGAATGAAATCATCTCCTTGAAATATCAACTCAAAGACACCAAGATGAACAAAGAGAGTTTGTGCAATTATACGTAATGAGGATATTTCATCTTAAAGATCAATTTCAAAGAGTTGAAGAATCTGTGTCTGATAGGGAATTGGTGATCACGACTCTAATAGGTCTCCCTCTTATTTGGGAAACCTTCATTACTTCCATAAGAAACAAAAATGTACTCTTGTCATTTGATGAAATTGTTGGAAATCTCACTCAAAAAGAGTCAAGGATGATATCAAGAGGAATGATTCAAAAGCATGAAGAAGGAGAGCCCATTGCATTCATTTCTCATGATAATGATAAAAATAAAGGGAAAGAAGGTCCATCAAATTCAATAAATCCTCCTCGAGCTCTAAGTAGAAGAAAGGAATATTTGAATATCGAACTCTACAATTGTCATAAGAAAGGTCACTATGCTCGAGAGTGCCCCGAGAAGAATAATGGATCATGCTATAATACTAGAAGAAAAAACAACATGTTCAATTATCAAAGAAGAAGATATTGTCCAAGTGACCATTAATAAGATCATCATCCTCAAAATAAGTCAAAATTCTCCAGGTATGAAAGTAATGTTGCAAATCAATCTAAAAATATTCTCATTTATTCCCTTACTAGTTCATCTCCTCTGTATTTGTGGGATAGTTGGTTGACTGATAGGGGGGCCACTCATCACTTCTTGGGTTATAAGGAAGTTCTCTCTAATTTGGTAGAGAGGGAGTCAAATTTTAAAATCATTCTTGGAGACAACTCCACTCATCCCGTTAAAGGTTTTGGGTCCATAAAATTTCATTTGAATTATGGGGAATCTATTTTGCTACATGAAGCGATGTATGTGCCTGGCTTGAAGAAGAATTTGGTATCAATATCCAATTTAGAATACAAAGGGATGATGGTTTCCTTCATCAAGGGAAAATTTCTTTCTTGGCATGTTGGATCACCTATGAGAAATGCATTCACATTGGAATCGAGATATGAAGGACTATATAGGTTCATTGGGATACCATTACTAGCATTGGTTCATAACACTAATAATCTAAGCGAATTATGGTACTGAAGTTTGACTTTCCGAAATTGTAGAAATTGGTCTCAGGGATTCCAAAGGATCAATATCAACATGATGGAGTATATCCAGGATGTGCTAGTGGAAATATGACAAGGGGACCATTCCACTCTAGCAAGAACAAGAACACTGACATCCACCATATCATTCATTCTGACATATGTGGTCTAATGCACGTGCACTCTATTAGTGGTTATCTCTACTACATGACATTCATTGATGAATTTTAAAGGAAGACATGAATATAATATTTGAAGCATAATGATCAAGCCTTCAAAACATTTAAGGAGTTCAATTCATTAGTTGAAATTAAAATAGGGAAGAATATCAAAATATTTAGGTCCGATAATGGTGGAGAATACATGTCAAATGAGTTCATTGAATTTTACAATAAGGAAGGTATCAATAAGGAAACAATTGTACCATATACTCTCAAACAAAATGGTATAGCTGAAAGGAAGAACATGTCTATAGTAGAAGCTACTCGAGCAATGCTCCATGATCAAAAGTTGCCTAAGTTTTTTTGGGCCGAAGCTTGACATGCTAATGTATATGTCATAATAGGGTGCCTCATTAAGCTTTGGAAAGAAATACCCCCGAAGAAGTATTTATAGTTGTCAAGCTTGACATTGGTAATCTTTGCATATTTGGATGTCCCATATATTTCCTTGTGCCAAAGGACAAAATGAAAAAATTGGAAGCTACAAGAAGAAAAGGTACATTTGTTGGATATTGTGAAATTCTAAAGCATTTAAATATATATTCCTAGTCAAAAGGAAGGTTGAAAATTAGCCAGGGTGTTACATTCGATGAATATGTCTCCCTTGGAAAAGAAAGAGAACTTCCTATGCCTCCTCCTCTTCAGAAGAATGATGACATGGATATTTTGGATGGTCTATCCATGCCCGAGTTAGAGACTTATATTGTTGATGATCCCATCATAAGCCTATGGATCCCTTAGATCCTCCTAATAGGAAGATACCAATTTGGCTACGTTACACTCTACATGATGCTAAGAAACAAGTTCCCGTCCAAAGATAATTTAGAGAAAGGAATAAGCCATGCATGTACCAGGGATATGTTGCAGCTATGAGTACTATCATTCAATATGAACCTTCCACATTTGAAGAAGCTGTAAAAGAACAAGTTTGGAAAGATGTTATGGCTGAAGAATATGAATCAATTATGAAGAATGACTTATGGGATTTTGTGCCAAAACCAAAGGGTAAATCCATGGTAACTTCTATTAATCTAGGTTGTCATTTATGTCAATATAGCAGTGTTTTCTTTGATACATGATTTCCCATTGATGCCCATTGAACAATAATTGAACATCAATTGAACAAGAATTGAACAAAAATTGAACAACAATTGAACAAAAAATGATGCAGGAGGTCAATTGATCAGCAATTGAACAACAATTGAACAAAAATTGAACAACAAATGATGCAGTAGATCTAGTAAAGCAATAGGAGCAAGAAGCCAAAGAGTAAGATGAAGAGTTTATCGAAAGAGTTTATCAAAGTAAGAGAAGTAGGTTATCACATATGCCCAAGGGTAAGTGTTATTGAAAGAACAAAGAGAAAAAACGATAACAAAAGAGTAAAGAAGAAAACTATTGAAAGAGCGGAAGAGTGAAGAGAAGTCATAGAAGAAACAACTATCGAAAGAACCGGGGTAGGAAATTACAGACTTCCTTGATCATGGCTGAGGTGCCACACTCAATCCTAGCCGTCGATCTCATAGTCAAACCTTAGATCACGATCAAAAGTGTGGGTTAAGGACGTTTCTAATCCATGTGCTAGTTGAAGTCCCACAAATCATTGATTGCGATAAGGCTGTGGACCAGACAAATTTATTAACAACTGGTTAATGTAATATCGCATCCGTAGTATTGCAAGTTTCTAAGGGATGTCAATTTGCCGATTACGATGGGTTTATTAAAAACTTCTTAAGACCATATCACATCCGCTTCGTTGGCCATAGGGGATCGAATATGTTATGAGAAGACCTCTGGAACTTGCGATTGTGATTAAAGGTGATGATGTGGCATGTGGGACCTGCATATGGGTAACGTATCTCGGGCATCTATAATAGAGAGGAGGTAACAGTTCACAATTCGTGAACTTGAAGGAACAGAGGAAGCCGGAAGGTCAAGCAAATGAAATAAGAAGTTGAAAGGTCAAGAAGCCAAAGATCTGGTAGACGATGAAGGTACAAAAGAAGCCAAAGATTGAGTGAGAGAGAAGTAAGTAGAAGGACAGAAGTAAGCCGTAGGTCCAACAAGACAGAAGGAAGCCGAAGGTCTAGTAGGACAGAAGGAAGCCGAAGGTCCAGCAGAACAAAGGGAAGCCAAAGGTCCAGCAGGACAGGAGGAAGCTAAAGGATGAGGAATTTTTTTTGATTAGGTTAATCTTTGAAAGGCTCGGACCTGTGATGAATTAATCAAGTACATAATGCAACCTGAAGAATAATTATGTGAAGGGGAAAAATAAAGTCTCACCTGACATCGTTTGAAGGGAGAAGTAGCCAACACTAGCATTGAAGCGTTTGTGAGTCTGGTTCTGGGAAGTAAGAGATCGCGATAGCAAGAACAGTGAGAAGTAGTCACACTTGAAACAATTACCACAACAATAAAGAACAGAGGCTTGAAAACAGAGAATTGCTTTTGTGCATACATTGAGGCTTAGCGCAAATATCTTGTTGGAAAGCTTCAACAAATCTTGGAAACATTATTGGAGATCATGATGCCTATTTGAAATTATCATGAGGTAACTCTGTAGACTCTGTTAGGGAAATATGAAGAGTTGTGAAGACTCCTTCATATGAAGACAGACTATCATTGATGTAGCACTGAAGGTGTAGATAGACAAAATTCAGTAAAGAAGATGTTGGGAGCAGAAAATAACTACTAAACATATCTAGACAATATATAGCAGAGGGTTCAAGTCCTTGGGGTTGGTACCTCAAAATTGGAAGGATTGGTGTCCTTGGAGTTGGTGCTCCTAAATCAAAGGTTGGTGCCTTGACAAGATAGGGTTGGTGCCCTGGAGGTTGGAGCCTCACAAAAAGTCCAAGTTGGTGCTTGGAAACTGGTTGGAGCCCTATATACATTGTACTTGATTTATTGTAAACATTATATTAATAAAATCATTTTTTCCTATTGTTCATTTTGTATTCTAAATATAAATGATTTAACTGACAAATATAACAATTGAAAAGGAAAACTGATTCACCCCCCCTCTTAGTATTTCCAACAATTGGTATCAGAGCCAGTACCTTCACTCAAAAGCCTAACAGCTTGAAGGTTGATCATTAGAACAAAAATGGCGAAGCCAAGGAAGAAAGTCTCCAATCCTCCTAAAGATGTGTCTCCCTCTACCACTGAAATAGAAGTCAATCAATTTGTGAAGGCTCCATGGTTCAATGAAAACTTTGATATATGGGAAGCAAGAATGAGGACTTTCTTAAAGACTCAAGGCATTGAAGTATGGGAATCGGGAACCCGTAATTACTGATAACATGATGAATGGAGAATCCAAGGAGTGTAGGTTTTAACCCTGTACAGAAATTACCTGCATACAAATTCTAGAACACAAAAAATAAACAATGTGAGATCATAACACATAAAACACATATAAATAGAGATTTTCCCCTGGATCCCAAAACTGGGACTACGAGCTTGAATTTTCATTATATTCCTTTCAATGTTATAATACATATTTATACATGCCAAAGCATCCAATACCATGGACCGAAAACCATCGCGTCCAATACCATGCACTGAAAACCATCGCGTCCAAAAAAGATGTGCGAAAATCATGCACAAAACCATAGGTGGGTCTACCCAACCTAACAAAGGGTCCAAAACCAAAGTTTTTTGGGGCGTTGCCCTGGACCCATAAAGTGGGCTTACTGGTACACCTAAAACCCCCTGTACTATGTGGAAAGAATATAACACAACCCAAAAAAAATGATAGTGCATTATAAGGATACAAAAAGAAACATTTTTTTTAGCCTTGATAAATCTCAAACTAAAAGGTTCAATGGCGGAGCACATTGAGGACTTCCAAAAATTGAATATAAGGGTAAATGATATTCTAGAGAAGTAGAGGATTGATTTCTTCACATGGACTTTAAAGGATAACATTCAACATGAGGTTCATCTTTCCTGATTCAATGGAGAAAGCATTCAAGTTGGCAAGAAAAATGGAAAGAAAAATTATGGCAACAAGGAAGCCTACCAGTCATAACTATAAAGATGGGAGTGTTGTTGCCCCTAGCCTTCCACAATCTATAATGTTGACACCACAACAATTGGAAGAAAAAAGAGCAAAAGGGATTTGTTACAGTTGTGATAGCAAATACACTAAAGGTCATAAGTGTGCTAAGAATAAATTATTCTACATAGGTTGTGAACAGGAGGAAGCAAAGGAACAAGAAACGTCAAAAGAAGAGGATATACACCAGGAACGAACCCGAGAGAAAGAATAAATGAATCCGACCATATCTTATAGTGCATTGGCCAAAATTACCACCCCTCAAACTATTAAGATAGAAGAACATATCAACAAGAAAAAACGTAATAGTGTTGATTGATTCAGGTAATACCCATAATTTTCTTCATTGTAAGATAGCCAAGAAATTGAATTACTTCCTATATCCAACACCAAAGTGTCAAGTGACGGTTGCAAGTGGAGGAACCATAAATTTCTTTGTAAAGTGCCATATATCAAGCTATCCATGCAAGAATATGTATTGGATAGCCCAATGCTTTCCATTCCAATGGGTGGTGCTAATGTTGTACTAGGAGTCCATTAGCTACAATTCTTGGGTACAATAGCTTTTAATTTTCAAGAAATTTTCATGAAATTTTTTTCAGAAGGAAAGGAAGTTGAATTAAGGGGTATCGCATGAAAACCAGGAAAGATAATTAGCTCTAACAGAATGACAAAGCTTCTACAGAAATAAGAACAAGGCGTAATTGCACAATTAGGTTCCCACATCGAAATCATTTATTTTGTCAGATCTCCAAAAAGCCTTGGACAATCATTCCAAGGTATTTCAGACTCCCAAAGGCCTTCCACCTATTCTTGATCATGATCATGTTATTCATTTGATTCCAGGAAGTGTTCCTCCAAACATCATACCTTACCTAATGGGAAGACACTTCAAGGTAAAAACGGATCATGATAGTTTAAATACTTTTTAGAACAAAGATTATCTTCAAAAGAATAGTAAAAATGGGTCATAAAGATGTTGGGTTATGACTTTGAAACCATCTACAAAAAAGCGAAGAAAAATGTTGTTGCAGATGCACTCTCAAGAAAGGATGAGGATGTGGAAGCATTGTTTTGTGCCATTTCTATTATCCAACTAGATTGGATAAATGAAGCAAAGGATGAATGGAACAATGACGATGAAGTGTGGGCACTCATTCAAAAGTTGCAGAAGATCCTAGTTCAAACAATATTGCCAGAACTTGGCAAATAAGGAAAAAGCATATTAGAACCCGAAGCAGTCACAAAAACAAGAAATCGATAACTACGAAATCGATCAGTTTCAGAGTATCTCATTAAGTGGAAGTACTTACACGCTAAAGATTCCACATGGAATGATAAGAATTTTATACAGAAGCATCCAGAACTACGCAAGCGTTGAGGACAACACTTTTTGAATGAGAGGGGCATGTTAGGTCCCTATACTACTAGTGTAAACCCTTATTGTTATTAGTGTAGCCCCCTTATTGTATTATTGTGCCCATATAGTCCCCATGTTGTTATTAGTGTACCCCATAGAATCCCACTATTGTTATTGTTGTGGGCCTACAATATTATTGTTATGTAGGTTCTGATTGTATTGGGACCGCTTAGACTCCTATATATAGAAAGGAGGTCTTGTCATTTGTATCATCCAAAAATTGTTCATTTGTGTAATGTAAATGAGGTTTCCCCCTCGAAGAGGCTGATTTCTAAGTCGTTGATCTATCTTTTCTATCTTTTTGTGGGTTGGTTTCATAACATAATTAAACTTAATTAACTATTTACAAGTTGTTATGAGAAAAGAATTACAGTTTTAATTCACGATTTAATTCAATGGAAAATTAAATTGGAATTTATGGATTCTATTTTTAACATTTCTTGTTTCTATTTTCAAAACAGGGACATGTTGATAGATATGTTGAATCCATTTAATAAACTTGCTAGCTTTATCAACTTCAAGCTGAACATGTGCTTATTTTTCTTATGTAGTTGCAAGGGGCAGTGCGACATCAATGGGATCCAATGGTTGAAATTTCAAGCCCACCTGGAAGGGGTTGTGGCCAGTTGAGCTATGGAGAGATCAGTTGTAGTTTTTTTGAACATAGGGGAGACTCTCGTCCCATGTTCGTGGATGATTGGAATTGTACATGTAAAAAATGTGCTCGATCATCTTGTTGATGACCTCTATCTAGCCATCAGTCTAGGGGTGGAAGGAAGTTGATTTGGTGAGCTTGGTGTCCAACAATGACCAGAGGATCAACCAAAATGTGTTTAGGAACCTACTATCTAAATCTTATATGATAGTCTGTGGGATCCCAAAATATACCTACACCCATTCAAATATGAAATTGACATTGGCTTCTATTGTGATACTCTTATTGCAAGCAACCAGAATGTCCATCTTAGAAAATCTATCAACAACCACAAATATGCAGTCATTACCATGCATGGTAGAAGGAAGGCTAGACATAGTTATTAACATGGTAGGTAGAAGGAAATAAAAACATATAGTCCATCAAGATGGATTGGTTAGGAGTAGGTAGAAGGGTGTATAGACCCTGCTTCTTAATGGTTGGTTTGGAAATGGTGTGAGTGCTATAGGATCTAATATACTTGTCAATGTCCCATCAAAGTTCTAATCAATAAAAATAATTTTACAATACTTCCAATGTATTCTCCACACCAAAGTTCCATACTACTTGAAAGTAATGTGCCTCCAAGATCATTGGGAACATTCACTTCAAGGAACACAAAGTGTCTCAGGTAGCATAACAGGGCATCTTGGAGATGGAAGTCTAGAACTTTCTTTCCCACCATCAACATCTAGTATGTGGTAGTGAATTCCAAGTCAATGTCATATATTTGTGGCCTTCCAGAGGTCTCATGCCCACAAGAACTGGGAATTGTGGTCAATGCCACAACTAGGGTTTGACTGAGGCAGTCTACGACATGATTGGTGCTACCCTTCTTGTATTTGATGTTTGAATGGAATTATTGTAGGTATGTGGACCATTTATAATGGTGGTAATTCTATAAATTCCCTTATATCTACATAAATTAAAGCGCCTTGTGATCTATTTGGACGATCATCTCCTTCCCCGAGATATAATGTTTCCATTTCCATCAAATCTGCCCAATAGAATACATCTTCTTATCATAGGTGGGGTGTCTTTGAACAATTTCAGAGAGTGTTTCACTATGATAGGCCACTGGATGTCCTTGTTGAACAAGGATTGCAACAATAACATAGTCTGAGGAATTTATCTCAATCTCAAATGGCTATTGCAGGTATGGAAGGGTGAGGACTAGTGCAAAGAAAAGGTAGTGCTTAAGTTCATTGAATACCTTATGTTGTGACTTAAACAAAAAAAAAAAAAACTTATCTTTTTCTCCAAGGCTTGGTCACTTGACATAAGGACCAAATGATATAAGAGAACCCCAACACAAATCTTTAGTAGAAGGTTGTAAGGTCAAAGAAGTTGTGAAGCTCTATAAGACTCTTCAGGGCTAGGCAATCTTGAATAACTTAAACCTTGTGATTTGCATGCACGCATTCCTCATTAATAATGTAGCCTAGGTATTTAACCTTGTCCATGTTGAAGGACCATTTTTCTAAGTTAACAGATAACTTGTGCTACTACAAAGTGTGAAGGACTTGTTGAATATGCTACAACTGTTCTACCAAACTCTTTTTGAAGAAGAGGATATCATCTAGCTATACGACCACAAAAGAGTTAGTGAAAGGATACAAGATATCGTCCATCAACCTTGTGAAAGTTGTTGGGGCATTCGTCAAACAAAAGGG
>APFE030975214.1:6804-43117 GCA_000404065.3 Pinus taeda | reverse complement strand
GACTTATGGAGTAAATATAAAAAATGTTTTATTTATTTACATACCTCTCATTTATTTATATTTTTATTAATTTACCATACCTCTTTTATAAATATGGTATTTGGCCCATAGGATTCACTTAAATAAAACCTATTCTTGAAAATTAGGGCCAACGGAAGGTTGTAACTCCTAATTTCAAGGGCTAAATTTACCTTTCTTACCCTCTCCCTTAAAATAAGATGGGATATTTGAGGTGATTTGTAAAAATGTACTATGATACAAAATATTCGCCCACTAAAAATTTAAAACCCCTTAATTTCGCCAAAGGGCGAACATTCGCCCCTAAAATTTTACAAGGACCCTTCTCTCCGATATGTCCAAGCCTTTGATGCCATAGCATGGTCTTCTCTCCAGAGACCACCAGATTTTCTGCTCCACTTTCAGGAACCATAGAGCTGTTGCACCCATCAACAACAGTGCTACCTTGCAACTTGTACAGAGTTCCAATCCGAACCCCCCGCATCAATACCAGTGCTCCCCGAACCATCTTGCAGGTATCTTTCTCGAACACTATTTTTACACCTGCATCGTCTAGCTTGCTTATAGAAATCAAATTTCTAGCCAATGCAAGAATATGCAGAACACCCAGAAGTGTTTTAACCCTTCCACCTTGCAACTTCAACTTTACTTTTCCACAACCAACGATTCTAGCCTTCCTATCATCCCCTAAGAAGACATCACCACCATCGTATTTCTCATAATCACAGAACCACTCTCTATGGGGAGTGAACTGAAAGGATGCACCTGAACCAATTAACCATCCCTCATGATCTACATGTGTACTTGAAGAAGCCAAGTACGCATCCCCACCTTCATCTGAGGTAGTTTTCGCCTCTGCAGAAGGAGCATCATCAGATCCCTTTCCTTTGTCAGGAGCTTTAGATTTACAGTCCCTTTTGTAGTGCCCTTCCTTTCCAAATTTCCAGGAAAACCACCTTTACAGGTTTTCCTGGAGATTTAGATCTCCCTCTAGATTTAGATCTCCCACTCGATGACTTATTTTTGTTTCTGTTCTGGGACCGTCCTCGTATAGACAAGGCATCACCATTCTGGCTCTCCATATTTTTCCGTCTCATCTCCTTCGTCAGCAAGGATGAGACTATTTCATCAAACTGCAAGGCAGTTGCATTGCTACCCATTGCAATAACTAGACTGTCCCATGAATCTGGTAGAGAACACAAAAAATTGATGCACTTATCTTCATTTTAAATTTTAATATCAATAGATAATAACTGACTTACCACAATATTAAATGTGTTCAGATGCTCTATCACCAAGTCTCCATCTTTCATCCTCAGGTTATACATCTTTTTCCGTAGGAACAGTTTATTCACCAGAGACTTATATTGGTACAAAGTCCCTAACTTGTCCCACAAAGCCTTCACCGTAGCTTCCCCTGATACATTCAACAATACTGAATCTGAGACACACAATCATATTGTGCTCCTTACCTTCCGATCCAACTTCTTCCATTCTTCATCGGACACTCCCATTGGTTTAGTGCTCGGATCTACCATGATCCACTGATCTTTATCCACCAACAGATCCTCCATCTTGAGTTTCCACAACTCAAAATTTTGACCATTAAATTTATCGATCTCTATCTTTCCACCGCTCGCCATCTTCTTTCACCACCAGAATCGATCTCGTAGATCTCCCACTGAAAATGGACTACCATAGGCCCGAGTGAAACCCCTCAGCAACAAAGGCATCCCCTTGAAGCCAAAACAGCTCTGATACCATATGTAGGTTTTAAACCCGTACACAAATTACCTACATATGAATTCTAAAACATAGAAAATAAACAATGCGAGAACATAACACATATACACAGAGATTTCCCCTAGATCCCAAAACCGGGACTACTAGCTTGATTTTTCATTATGTTCCTTTCAATATTAAAATACATATTTATACGCGTCGAAGCATCCAATACCATGGACCGAAAAACATTGCGTCCAAAACCATGGACCGAAAACCATCGCATCCAAAACCATGGACCGAAAACCATCACATCCAAAACGATGTGCAAAAATCATGCACAAAACCATAGGTAGGTCTGCCCAACCTAACATAGCGCCCAAAACCAAAATTTTCCGGGGCGCTACCCCAGACCCCATAGAGTGGGGTTACCTGCACCCCTCAAACCCCCTGTGACCCCCCCACGTCCCCACTACCCAATTGGCATGACAAAAGGGGGGCTTCGCCCCCCTTCTAATCCCCCAGTTAACTACGTGGGGGTTGTCATGGAAAGAATATAACACAACCCAATAGTGGAGGAAATTTAGGCAGAGGAAGGTGGCGCAATGTTCATCTCACCTTTGCCCGTATATATCCCGCCAAGGAAGCCAAACATTAAACCGGTAAATAATGCCAAATATGCAAAGTATGGGATGTTCACACCTCTATTACCAGAGGAGGTGTCATTTGAAGGAGAGCTTTCACGAAATATATTGCAGCTAAAATTCACAGATAATGATTTTAATGACCAGACGAAGAACTCGCATTTTGTACGAGGCTGGTAATTACAGCAAGTTCACTACCCAGATAGCGGAGTGAAAATATTAGAACCACAACAATGGGAAAATGGGTTGGTGTAGTCAAGACTGCTCAACATGTTAAATGTGCCACACTTTGGCAGAAATTCATCCAACATAGCGTGTGTTCGACAATTATTGATGTTAATTCATGACGGGCACTTGTGGATGGGGAATAAAATCCCCATATACCAAATGTTCATCTCGAGGATGATGAGATTATGATACCAAGGGCGAAACCCCGTGGAGGAGTTCATCAAGAAGGACCAAGACTGTACCTTGGCAAAAAGCATGAAGCAGAAGCATGGGTTGGTGAAAGGAAGAATGGGCTACAACATAAACTCCATCAGCAACCAAGCAGTCCGCTTTGTAACATATATTCTGGCTGACAAGATTATGAGGAAGTGTTGCACAAATGAAGTCCCTTCGCGACTAGTGGATTTAGCTGTGTAATTTGCAAATGGATTCTAGTATAACTGGGTTGTTTATTTATGCAAGGAATTCCTGGACCGCTATTGTGAGTTCCAAAAGAAAGGTACATCTTTCCATTATGTTTGTTTACTATTGATCATTTCTATGTTGACATGGAAGTAATTGGAGGATACACAGTTTCCTCCGATATAAGAAGATGTATGTGAGGCTACGAGGTATGCTTCGTGGTGGCATACCACTCAACCATCGCACGCACAGGAAAACATGATATTTTTATACTATACCAGATGGATCTGTAAATGTTCATAAACCAGTATCCACGCCTCTCGTCAAGTTTATACAAACAATACAGCCTTATGGTGAGGTTCACGACAGATTTTCATAGATTATACATACAGGTGCATAGAGACACGAAGAAGTAATGGAATGCATTGCCATATATGGTCAAAGAGGATGATCTACTAGAAGTAGTGCAGACATGGCCTGCAGATTAAATGACTCTGTTGGAGGAGGCAGGAGACAATGCAACAAAAGAAGAAGAACTGGACACTTAGCACCATTGCAAAGGCAGTGGAAAAGATAAGAAGAAAAAAGAAGAGGAAGAGGAAGAGGAAGAAGAACATCATAACGAAGAGGATCCTTAAGGAGGGGAGGATACAAGGAAGTAGATAGAGATGGAAAAAATAGAGAAATATGTCGCAGAGAAAAGGAAGAGCCAAGGCAAAGCTTCCAAGGCCAGAAATAAGCATAAGGTGGATAAGTCAAAGGAGGTCACACCAATGGTTCTCACTGAGGGAGAATTGGACTAAATTGGAGACAAGGTTTAGGAGATCACAACAAAATCTTGGAACAAGGTGGAAGATCGCTACGGCGAGCTTATCACAGGTGTGCAGAAAAGGATCGCAGAGTTGAAGCTTTTGGAATTATCAATTAGACAACCTGCACATATACAAGAAAGGATTACAAAAGGAAGGTGTTGGCTTATATGGGCCTAACCCAGGTTCGAAAAAATTATTTAGCCAAACAAATCCCGCAACTACCGGCCCTTTCGGCAACAGCCCGCGTAGCGTGAACTGAGGTCTCACCCGAGGTAGCAGGGGAGGGTGCTAGAACCAGGTTTCCACACCCTAGGGATGTCTATATGTGGTCTGGAGGGTTCGCGTGCCATTCTGCAGCTTTGCGCTGCCTTGTTTCGCGCAGATCCAGACTCAGAATAATCCTTACTACTTATTATTTCATTTTTTATGTATTCAATCTACTTATTGTGGTCTTTAAGCAAACATTTATCATCTTTAACCAGGTCACGCACTTAGAATAGACTCAGATTCACATATATTCATAACACAAGCATATGCGCATAGATTTAAACAGTTATTTTAACCATACAAAAAGCCAAATCCATTGTAATTCAGACTTAACACAGAATTACAGAAGCTACTTATGTTTATTTCCACTTTGACACCAATACATCCAGATCCGCCCTATGCACTTAGCTGCAGGGGTCCGCGCACACAGTTGTGGACTCTTCCAGGCCTCTAAGCACATAGCTGCAAAGCCTCTATCCCTTCCCTAATACCCTCGACTCGGACTTACAAATGCTTTCAGACTTTTCTCCTAAAAAACCCATTCTAATTTAGATCCAAGATCATACAAAAATAACTACCTTCTCCCCATAGAGCCACGCTCTATTTATACCTTCCTATGGTCCACGGACCGACTTTCTTTGTATTATTCTATATTATTTCTTGGGCGGACAACCCTTTGACTCGACTTTTTACATTTTTTACTCCGCATATTTCAGAGGTTTACAATATTTTTATCCTAACTTCTAGGCTATTAGACCCAAAACTATTACGCAGGACCTCCGCTACCCAACATTCCCCCAACACAATCATCATGACTCGTCCTGAGTCACTCGTCGGTGCGACGTGACACGCTACCTTAGCTTCGTAGTTCACCACCCTTTGAGTGATGCTCGTCGTCCTATTTCTTCTTCGTTGACTCCTACAACGCTTTGTCCGACTCCTGCTGCGTTGTTTCTACCAAGTCTTGCGACCGATAATGCTCATTTTGCTCTTCTTGGTTAACACAGAACACCCCCTCATAGGATTTTAGCTTAAGCAGGGGAGCGGCATACGGGACCTCCTTGTACCACCACAGCCACTTCCAACCTTCGTATATGCTCTTCACACTATCTATTGCAGCTTATTTTGCAAGACCTTTGCTATCGTTCATGAAATCCCAATCCTCAAGGTACCACAGAGATGATGTATGAACTGCATTGCTACTAGTGGTCTCTGTCTTTCCATCCTTTCTTTGTTTTGTTGTAGCTCGCTGGCCTGCCCTCAGGCGGGGAGACGACATCTGGACCAATTCGGTTTCGTGTTTCCCTATTTCCGGTACATCCCCTATGGTTGATGCTACACTCTGTCGGATGCCCACAGCTGTCAACACCATGTTCCTTAGAGAGTCTTGCCTTTCCATTGGCCATATCACCATCCTCGGGCTTACTCCTTATGCAAAGATAATGAAAAGTTCCATATCGATAACCATCATATGTTTTCCATAAGTGTAGGTTGCCCGGTGGGTGCCCCTTGGTGATTTATAAGCAATTCGAATTTCAAATTTACTGGTTCCCGCCCTCGTGTAAAATCTATGGTAGCTCGTTGCATATTTGGCTCGTACTCCTCTTAATTGCCTGCCACCCACTCCTTTTGCCATAATGCAGACATCTTGTCATGAATAGTGATAGGAACGGTCACTTCTCCTCTTAGCAACACATCTGCGCACTTCTTACCGTGCAACCACGATTGTGATGATGGGCCAAATCGACGCGTATCTTGGCAATCGCGCCTTTTGCCCCCAGACTGCCTTACTGTCCCGCGCTCTCTTTCAACTCGCTAGAGCGGTGAGACTGTCCCTTGAATGGTTAGTCAGGCGGGCAGCCCGCCCATGTAGAGCTTCAAGCGACTGCCATTCACTCGACTCGGGAAGGGGTCTACATTGAGTTTGGAAAGCTGAACTGCGCCTCCATCGGTAACTTCTTTGATGACATAGGGTCCCAACCAATGCATTTGGGGTTTCCAGGGAATTTCCTGAACTTAATATCATATAGCAATACTAGATCATTCTCCTTGAAGGTGCGCACCTTGATATGGCAATCATGCCATGCTTTCTCGCATTGTTTTTGTACTTACTGATTGAATCTAGCCAAAAGTCATTCCTCCTCCAGTTCTTTTAGCTGCGTGAGCCATTCCTCTAAAGCCCCACGATCAACCATTCATGTTATTGCCGCGATCCACAGATTAGGCACAATATATTCCATGGGCATAGCAGCCTCCTTGCCATAGACTAACTGAAAAGATGTCTAGCTGGTCAACTTCTTACATGTGGTTCGGTATGCCCATAGCACAGTAGGGATGTGTAAGTCCCAGTCATTTCGCTGCGCATTATAGACCTTGGTCAACGCGGTCTCCAAGATTTTGTTGAATGCCTCAATGATACCATTCGCTTGCGGGTGGTATGGCATACTCTGTTGGTGATATATTTGGAATTCCTCAGTGAGTGCGCTGATCATTTCATTCAGAAAATGTGTTCCCCAATCGCTTATGAGAATTTTGGGACACCCAAACCTTGTCAATATGTTCTCGAACAAAAACTTCACAGTTGTCGCAGCTGTGAAGTCCTTAACCGGTTGTGCCTCTACCCATTAGGTCACATATTCTGTCAAGGTCATGATATAGCGTGCGCATGTCTTCCCTCATGGCTCAATAGGTCCTACAAAGTCAATTTCCCACATCTCAAATGGTTGTAGCATCACCTGTGGCTAGAGTGGCATCTCATCTCTCCACAATGGTTTCCCCGTCCATTAACATACGTCGCAGGCTCAGCAGTATGCTTTCGAATATTGATGTAGAGTGGGTCACCATAATCCTGCGTGAAGAATCTTCTGGGCTGTGGCGTGACTCGCATAATGTCCACCAACAACCCCCCCATCTACTTCGGCCAGGATCTGTCCTCACTCGAACTTTGAGACATATCTACGTAATATTTCATCGTTTCCCATTTTGTAGAGGTGTCCTGCAATCACAGTGAAGTCTGTTGCACGTATCACCAATTCCTTCTTTTGCTAAACAGAATATCCCTGCGGCGTGGTTCTTGTAGTTAAGAAATGGATAATATCCTCAGAATGGCCATCCGCTACGCACACCGCATATAGTTGTGCATCTAGGAGTCCGTCCCCTAAATTTGTGGGCACTTCACTGGTCTCAATTCGAGACAGGTGATTTGGGCCTACGTTTAGACATCCCGGCTTTACGACGATGTCAAATTCATATTCCTAGAATAGCAGCAACCATCTACAAATGCACCCCCCCAACACAGGCTTATTCACTAGGTATTTTAATGCAGAGTGATCAGTATACATCTTAAAGTGGCCTCCGAGTAGATAGTGGTGGAATTTTTGAAGTACATATACCATCACTAATCCCTCTCACTCAGTAGTGGAGTAATTCTTCTCAGCTTTTGACAACCGATGACTTGCGAATGCAATCGGATGGTCAATTCCCTCCGCTCTTGGTTGAGTAAGTACTGCCCCCAACACAATACAGGACACATCGACATGCACATGAAAATCGATATCCCATTTCGGAAAGACCAATATAGGGGCGGATGCCATATTTTCCTTAAGCAACTCCAGGCTTTGGTTGCATTCCTCATTCCAGTAATAAGTAGCATCCTTCTCCAGCAACTGTTCCATTAGAGCCATGATCTGGGAGTAACTTTTGATGAACTTCCGATAGTAGCCCGTGTGTCCCAGTGTGGCGCATAGTTGTTTGACACTTCGTGGCGCTTGCAAATTGAGTATGACAACGATCTTTGTCAGATCCACCATCAAGCATTTCTTACAGACCACATAGCCTAGTAGTTTCTTGAATGGGACAAGGAAAGTACACTTTTTTAGGTTTAGCACAATCTGGTGTCGGCGGAAAGTATCCAGCATTAACTGTAAGCTCGCTACGTGTTTCTTAACTAGTTCGAACACGATCTAGTCATCAAGATAGACCTCTAAGAACTTATGTATAAATTCCTTGAATGCCGCTACCACTATTCATGAAAATATCTTCAGCATGTTCTTCAGTCCAAATGGCATCACCGTGTACTGAAAGCAACCCTGTTCGGTGGTGAACATTGTTTTACTTCTGTCCTCTGGTGTGATCTTGATCTGGTGGTATCCTAAGAACCCATCTATGAAAGAGTAGGCTTCCTGCCCCCCCACATTTTCCAGTACCTCATCTGTAAACGGTGTTGGAAACAGATCGTTAACACAAGCATCATTGAACTTCCTGAGATCCATGCAAATGCGAATCTCACCCTTTTGTTTCTTCTCCTATACAACCATTGGACTTACCCAGTCGGACTCCTCGACTGGTTCAATGATTCCTACTATCAGCATCTTGTCTAGTTCTTCACGGACCTTTGCTTTATATTTTGGATTCAATCGGTAGGGTCATTTCTTAACTGGTTTCGCGTCTGGTTTCAACGTTATCTTCATCATTCCCAGGTCTCCTAGGATCCCTTTTAGCTTCGTGATTTTTGTTGGGAATAAGTCTTGATATTCCCGAAGTAATTCGATGACCTTCTCCACTGTGGCTTCGTCCCAATAGTCCCCAAGTGTTGCATACTTCGGCTCCTCTTATGTTCCGATATTGACTTGTTTCATTTTCAATGGCGCCATGATATATGGATCTTCGATTTCAGGTCCGCACACCTCATGGTTCCCCTCTAATTCCGGAATATTGACATTTTGCAGATCATCCTCATCATCTTCTACCTAGACATTATAGCATTCAAGAGCCTAGCTCAGCTGTCGTGACCATTCAGGTTGCACAGTGTCTTTTGGTCCCAGCTTCGTCTTGAAAATGGTGGCCTTTACTAGTTGTAACACGTCATCCACGAGATCCATCCATTGGTATTCAAAGAGGAATGTCGACAAAAACCCTTCGCATAAGATATCCCACTCGCCTGTGTTGTGTCGGAGCTCTGCTTCAGTATACCAATTTCTGCGAATGACATCCAGGGTATCATAAAATAAGTGCACCCATTCTAGTTGAGGTTCCTCTCCGTAGGCTTTGATCCATATGGTAAGGTGCATATGTGGGTCATCACATCCATTGTATTTCTCTGTTATGCATAGTTCTGGCCTTCCAAATCTGATCTTCATCATATGCCTACAGTTGCCCCAATCTTCGAAAGTCCCTTCATGTGTGCCCCACCATCGCATAGGCATCGCGCGCAATGCCCACCTCAACGCATCAAACTGTTGGTGCTCTGGTACTGCAATTTCAAATTTGGTCAGGAATTCATCTATTATTGTCAGCCCATCATATGTTGGCAATTCACTATCCTGGGCCCTGACGCAATATAGAGATTTAGTCACCATATTGCAGTGTAGCGTGGTCGCTCCATTCAACCTGTTATGCCACTACTCGTCCTCTTCATCTGAGTCGGTGGTGCAGGACTCTACATAGCCCCGTGATATTCTTCTATCCTCCGTTTTCTTGACCCATTCTTGCCTTTGTACAGCCATTCTGTAGATATCGTCTGATTCATCGTTGCGCACGGGTTCAATATAGCGTGGTCCTTCAGCCGGATCTAGAGGAATGACTACACGGAGTGACTTTGTTTCAAATATCATTGTCTGCTTCTTAAAATAAATAACCCCATTCATGTCGTTGGCCCAGTCTATTCCTAACAACGTAGGATAAGGTGTAGTTTCATCCATGATTTAATCACTTCAAAGTTCGTCCGAGTACTTGCGCCATCAATATCTACCATAATTCCTTGCAGACTTCTCGTGGGCAGGACCTTCTGCTAGTTTGCCATCCGCAATTGGATAGGGAACCATTGTAGTGTAGGCTTACCCATGCGCTCCCAAGTCTTCTTAGGCAGTACGTTGACATCTAAGCCTAGATCCAGAATGACCTAATCCATCTTATAATGATTGATCTGCGTTGTTAGTCACATTTCCCTCCCAGTCCGCGACGCATGTCTCCCCAACTTTCGAACTACGCGAGGTTCACTCCATCCTGCGCATCTATTGATCAATTCCTATCATGGAGCAATTTTATACATGTCTCTAAAAAGGTAGTTATCATCGAGGGATCCCTGTCCAACTCAAGCTGATCCCTACTACCTAAGTTAGAGATCTCCGTGAAGTTCTCCCTAACTTCCAGATATGTCTCCTCACCAACCCCTGTGTCTTCCTTAATTAAGTTCCTTTTATCTGCTCCTGTGGTCGTGCCACTCCTTAGCACCATGTTTATTTTGGGATCTTACTCGCAGGGTTCGGCCCTCATCATCTGCACATTCTAGGTCATGGTTGGTTACGGTACCCTTTTTCATGAATCTGTGCTATCAGCGTAGGGAAATCTATCAGCGCATGATCGAATTGCTCACAATAATTGCATGAAATTCTAATTGGGTTGGTACAATCCCGTGCGTTATGTCTTGGACCTCCACAGTTGTAACAGAGTAGCTACTCGCGACCCCTTCTTGGCCCCATTCTACCCCGTCCCCACCCACGGCCCTGGAGCCCACTGCGCACGATCGTCGCAGCTAGATCCTGACCTCGTGCCTCAGTCCGCATTCTGTAAGTAGGTGACTGGTCCATTAATAATTGGTAGCTACGATAGTCTCTTTCCTCGTGGCCCACCAATCTGCAAAAGTTGCAAAATAGCCGCTGGGGGGTCTAGTTGTACTTTGGCAGTAGATGATAGCTATCAGTGTTGTGTTTTCCTCCTACCTGACAAATTGTGCACCAAAGTGGGGTTGTTGTGCTTGGCCCTGCCTTTGCCTCTGGTCGCAATGGTATTGGTCCCCCTGTTGCCACATAATTCACTGAGACTGAGCAGTGATCTTTATCATGCCCCTGGCTCCTACACTTTATACACCATACTTCCTCCCGGACTTCTGGTCGCGGTGCCTATTCTTGTTTTAACTTCTTCATTTCCAAACACAAATTTTGGATCTGCGCTTGGATTTGTTGAACTCCCAACCCCGAGTCTTGTAACGGAGTTTCATGCAACCTCATCACTATTTCTAATGCTTCAGCCTGGGTTGAGATCTTCTATTGTGAGAAAGCCATCCTCAGATGTGGTGTTAAGGATGCCATAAACCAAGTGTAGTGTTGCGCATTTGTCAATGTCATGTTAGCTTCACGAATAGTACTCTTCAATCTTTGGTACAAATCCGACGGGGTTTCAACAAGCATCATCGCGATCTATTTGAACCCTATGATCAACTGTGTTTCTGACTTCGGTCAGCTAAACTCTTCCTTTAGTTCGGTCTGGATTTCTGTTGTCCCCGCAGTTGGGTGATCGCTAGAGTACTTTATGTACCATGTCAGCACCGGGTCCTGCAGCGCGCTAACTAAGGTAACCTTTCTGATATTATCATCTGCAATTCTATGTGTGTTCCATACTGAGGTCAGCACGAACCAAAATTGTTCTGGGTCTTCACTTCCTGCTCCTTTGAATATCAATAGCTTAATCGTGCTTATCATTGCCAACTCTGCCACCGTACTCTGAACTACTACTGCTCCTGGTCCCTTCGATCCTTCAATTATTTTTCTACAGAGTCCCCACGTTCCACATCAGACACCCCTTAGGCAGATCCTAGTCTCGGAAACGGAACCATTTGTTGGCTTATATGGGCCTGACCCAGGTTCGGAAAAATTATTTAGCTAAACAAATCCCGCAACTACCATCACTTTCGGCAATAGCCCGTGGAGCACAGACTAAGGTCTCACCCGAGGTAGCAGGGGAGGGTGCTGGAACCAGGTTTCCGCACCCTAGGGATGTCTAGATGTGGTTTGGAGGGTTCGCGCGCCGTTCTACAGCTTCGCATTGCCTTGTGTCACGCAGATCTGAACTCAGAATAATCCTTACTACTTATTATTGTGTTATTTATGTATTAAATCTACTTATTATGGTCTTTAAGCAAACACTTACTAGATTTAACCAGGTCGCGCACTTAGAATAGACTCAAATTCACATATATTCATAACATAAGTATATGCGCATAGATTTAAACAGTTATTTTAACCATACAAAAAGCCAAATCCGCGATAATTCAGACTTCACATAGAATTACAAAAGCAACTTATTTTTATTTCCACTTTGCCACCAATACATCCAGATCTGCCCTGCGCACTCAGCTGCAGGGGTCCGTGCACATAGCTGCAGACTCTTCCAGGCCTCTGCGCAAATAGCTGCAGAGCCTCTATCCCTTCCCTAATACTCTCGACTCGAACTTACAGATGCTTTTAGACTTTTCTCCTCAAAAACCCATTCTAATTCATATCCAAGATCATACAAAAAGAAATGCCTTCTCCCCATAGAGCCACGCTTTATTTATACCTTCCTATGGCCCGCGGACCGACTTTCTTCCTATTATTATATATTATTTCTTGGGTGGACAACCCTTTGACTCGACTTTTTACATTTCGTACTCCATATATTTCAGAGGTTTACAATATTTTTATCCTAACTTCTAGGCTATCAGACCCAAAACTGTTACACGGGACCTCCGCTACCCAACAGAAGGTCGATCGTGCTTACCCTTGTAGTGAGGGTGAAACAAATACCTGTAGGGGCTCTGCAATTCGAGTCAACAGAAATTCAGTATCAAGCCAAGGAGTGGACACACATAAACATGAACATCACAAAAGTACTGCTACCAAGGTTACATAAGTTGCATGAAGAAATTGCATAGGAATTAAAGCTAAGGGAAGATCACACATCGCAGCTCAACATACAGGTGGAAAAGGAGTGGGTTGCACTGTTATAGAAGCTTGACCAGATGATACAAGAGAGAGATTAGATAGCAAAAGAATATCAGTAGCTGAAGTACATAGTAGAAACAACATGCAAAGGAATTTTGCACATGGAGGTCCGCCAAGAGGATTCAATACAACAGAAGGTCACAAAGCCCAACCTTGAAATCAAGGAGTAGAAAGAGAAAGTTTCTATACTGGCATAGTTTGAATAGGAAGTCAAAATCAGTGAGCTACAATTGAAGCTACAACCAACTACATCATATAATGTAAGAGACCAGAGGGAGGCTAACCTAAAGTTATTCATGTTTAGCATCTCCGCAACATTAGCGGACTACAACAAACTACTAGACGAGAGTATGCAGATTTGGACTTCGCCGCAGGAAGATCCAAATATTCATAAACTAAAGGAGGAGATGCAGCAAAGCAGCAGTAATTAGAGGAAACTTGATCAACTGCAAAGACATTTCCTATATCGTAGAATCTTGCAAAGATAAATGAATCGAAGGTGCGGCAGAAGAGGATTGAAGAGTTGAAGAGGGAAGAGCATACATTGATAGAAAGAACTTAGCCTTGGTAGGACAAGTCCCTTAAGCTCTTGTAGATAGTATATGAGAAGCTTCAGGAGCTTCGACAGAAGGAGGCAACACTACTACACAAGATGCAGAGCATGTAACAGGAGCATTGATGGAGGAAGCACGCCGCAAGGATAGACAGATGACAGAAGTGCTCCAACAGTTCAACCAAGCCTATAACAACATTGCAGAAAAAATCATAGGCAAAACATCTAAGTGACTTAGGATGAGTCATAGGTGAGCGTTGGAGGCCTTTTGGGGCAGCCCAACTTGGCCATATTTTAGGCAAGAAACCCAAGTTTTCTGGAGCGCGTTGTAGAAAAGATGTCGTGGAGTATGAAGTGGAACACGCAGCAGAGCAATGGAGCACAATGAACACTGTCGAACAAACTGACCGCATTGTATGGGGGATTTGTAGTGAAGCCCTTGCCTTTTTATAAAAACATATAATATTATATAAGTTCAAGGGTATTGGACCATAGTCCCTTGTATTTTGGAAAACATGGTATCAGGCCCATAGTAATGTAGCGATGCAATCCCTCATGTAATATTATATATAGGGATGAATAATAAAGAAGGAAGGCATCAAGTATTGATCAAAATCTGTGTTTATGGTTGTATTATGTTGATCTATAGTTTAAAGAAAGGGTGAGGCTCCATAGTTGTGTGCGTGGAGGCCTGGGTCTGTAGCTGAGTGTGTAGACTGTCTACAATTTAGTATGCAAACACCATGCAGTTGTGTGTGCAAGGAAGAACTGTTTGTTGTACAAATTATATATTATAAGCAACAGTTCTTCTGGACTTAGTCCCACATTGGGATGAACCATGGTAAAATCTATGTCTACATGTGTTTATTTGCTAAATATTTGCACTTTATTTCAGTACTGTGAAGTTTATGGATGTTTATGTTATGCTTAAGTGATGAATGTAATTTTGCAGAGTAATATATAAGTGTGAAGTAATTGATGTATGTGAAAAGATTCATAAGTATTAAAACATAAAGAAAATACAAAAATTCCACATCGCAGCATCCCTCAGGCTGCAAAAACCTGGTTCTGAAACCTCCCATAATCACTTTGGGTGAGACTGCGATCTTCTTGCAAGTCATTGTCAAGAGGGATAGTGATTGAGGGTTTTGTTGGTGCGCAATAAACTCTGAACCTAGGTCATCCCAAACTAAGCCAACAAGAAGGTTAGAATCTTCTTTGTTGTCTATTGGCTCTATAAATCTATGACCCTAATAAGGATCCAAGGGCTAAATCACTCTAAACCCATCCACTTCAAAGGTCATTGTCTCCCTTTTTAGATCAATTACAACATATTTCTTGAAGGCCCAATATATCCCCAACAAAACAAGATAGGGGTCTTTGTCTCCCATAATGTTTATCACTTCAAATTCTACATATTTTTTAATCCCTGTGATGTCCACCTCGATGTCCTCTAACAGTCTGACCGAAAGAATGCAATATTGATTGGAGATCCGCAAATGAATGGGGAAAATGTTAGTTTTGGTTTCCCAAGGGCTTCCCAAGTTTTTGCCGACTAGATATTAACGTCAGAGCCCAAATCTAGCATAAAATCCCTCATCTGAAATCCTAAAATTTGAGCATCGACCCAAAATTCTCTTCCATTTCTCCTCTTTTTCATTGAACTCTCTTCGAGTTCCTTTTTGGCAGGTTTGTAGAGAAAAGTCCCTTTGAAAGCTCTCCATCCTTAACAACAACCTTGATTTTCTTTTGCAGCTGGCCTGATATCAGTTTGTCACCCATAATTTGTAAGACTAACTTAATGCATTTTAGCACAGGTCGAGCCATGCCTTGTGAGGGCCCTAGGCTCCCTAACCTTGATTTCTCTAGTTGTTTCAATTAAGGGTTAAGAGAGGGAGAAAACTATTTGAAAATTTCTGCAAATTCTCTATAATATTCCTTCTGCTACGTAAAATCATAGGACCTCTTGGGTAATCTAGGTTTGATCACCGTTGGTTTCTTAGGGACACTTTGAGTATGCTCTCGTTCTCTTCCCTCCCTGAGTGACTATGTTGATATTAGACATTGGGACTAGATTGGGTACTCGAGGATATGCATTAATCAATTTTTCTCCCCTCTACTGATTCTTCTCCTCACACCTGGTGATCAATTTAGGACAGTCCTTTGTTGCATGTGTGTTGAATCTTTAAACCGTTGCATAATTTTCCATGTAGTTTCCCCTTCTTGTTGCTTGATCTACCACAACTCGGAAAACCCTTGCTGATTTGTCCATGTAGTTTCCCCTTCTTGTTGCTTGAACTCATCTACTGTTAGGGTCCAACCCTAACCCTTTTATTTATGAAGTAAGCCTAATGGGCCAAGTCAAAGTCACAGTTAGTTAGAGTCAATAAAGCCCACATTAATAATTGTAAATGGTTGACCCACATTAGGGAAAAGGGACCACAATTAGTTGTACACTAGACATAGTTAATAAATAAAGTGGTTAACCCTTGTTATGCAAGGGACCACTAGTAGTTAGGGTTTTGGATGTCATTTAGCTATAAATATTCCTATTTAGTAAGGAAAATATCATCGAGTCTTATTGTAATCGAGCTATGCTCTGTTGGGGGTTTCCCCCTCGAAGAGGAAAGTGAACATTGAATCTATTTCTGATAAAGTGAACATTGAATCTATTTCTGAATAATAAAATACTTTGCAGTTTTTCTCATTTCATGTGATAATTCTATGTTCTTGGGTATATTTCTTCGTATTTATGGTATTTTGGATTTCTTGTAGGTCAAGAGAATAACAAGTGGTATCTGAGCACTTTCTAGGGCCAGTTGTTCCTCCAATTTTCATAGATTTTCTTTTTAGGCTAGAGATGTGTTCCGAAGTCTTTAAACCATAGGATCTATAGTTGAATGCATAAACCTATAGATTTGGGGAGGCATGCACATAGGAACTACAAGAGGTGGTCACGCTTGTTGGACTCCTTTGTAACCTAGGTGGGTACCCCTTCGAGTAGTAGTGCATTAGACATAACCACACATGGACTGCACTTCCAGGTACCCTTGGGTATATCGAAAGCCCCCTAGGATCATCTGGGACCTAACCTTATATAAGTTATCGGAAATCTTGCTACTATAATACACTGAGAAAAACATTCGAGGAGATTACTCACACGTACGATAGGGTAGTCGGGTAGTATGGCTAAGGGTACATTCAATCCTCCTTAGTTAGCACCCTAAAATATTGGGCTAAGTACTATTGTTGGATCCCTACATATATTGTGATCTGTAGCACTAGACACTCCTTTGTGACTAGAGTTCCCTCTACTATTTGAAGATCACCCTCTACTTTCTCTTCGAGATCAGATCCAACAGTTAGGGTTTTGTTGTCATCGTAAAACTCAATTGGGGTTTTCACAATGCAGATTAGACTCTTTGTGCAGTGAGGATTTTGGCCACCATAGTCCAAATTATATTGTCGCAACACATTTGGAAGTAACAAGACATTAGGGTTTTATGTTACTACAATCCATGCCTGATTTTCACAGGACATTGGGAAGTATCAAGCTTTCTGGAATTCGGCCATGGCAATATTGATTAGTGGGGAGTAAACCTCCTTCAGGACGATGAGCTGGTCACAATGATACCATTCACTTGTAGGCCCCAAATTTTCTGATGGTCCCAAAAAAATTTTGATGTGACTTCAAGTGACCCATGCCCTTAGACTCCCAAGCTCGCCCTATTTCCAAGAAAACTATTCTTAAGTAATTGACTGAGGTTAGTGTATCCTAGGTACCAGATCTCAAGTTATGGTAGTTGAGAGGGTTGAACACCTTGAAAAAAGGTTCAACGAATTCCAAGAAAATATTACACAACAAATCTCATAACTAACAGACCTTATAACAAAGTCTCATTAGGAGGAGCCTAGTGGTGATGCACACATCGAAAGATAATTCAGTCATCACATTCACTTCCATGGAAATCACCACCATTCCAACCATCAAACACCCAAGCAGGACATTTACAAATTTGATGGCTCTAACCCTACAGTATGGGTAGCACAAATGGAACAGTATTTCTCCCTTAATGATATCTGCGAAGATGAAACTAAACTACACGTGGGATCCCTTTACTTGGACCAAGAGAGATGACAGTGGTGGTAGTGGAATCATAAATGTTATCCAGGGAGAGCAACTTGGAACATGTTCTCAAAAATCCATATGTGATCGCTTTAACCAGGAATCTAGTTTTTCGGGTCGTCTCACTAAGCTCCAGCAAACAGGTACAATAAAGGACTACATTGCGGCCATTGAGAAATTTGCCATCAGAACTGGCAGTATAGGAGATTATTTCTACTTGGAGTGTTTCATTAGTGGCCAAAAAGAAGTCATCCAAGCCCATATCTTGATGCACCACCCAACTACTTGGTTGGACGCATGCTGCAAGGCCTTAGATGTGGAAAGCGCCTTAAATGCCTAGTCCAATCATCCCAATTTCGTCACCAAGGCACATCCCACCTAGGCTCAGGGCCCCACCCAAACACTTAAGGTTCAAAAGATGTCACCACCAGAAATGGCTAGAAGGAGAAAACAAGGACTGTGCTACTACTATGATGACAAGTACTCCCCTGGTCATAAATGTAAGGAACCAAAATTCTTTCAAATTGATGTTATTGATAATAGATCAGGAGATGAAGCTCCATCCCTTGAGGCACCCAAGGAAGAACTGGGGGAAACCAAAACTGACAATGATCTCATAGCTATATGCCAAATGAGCCAGTTATATTACTACATGCCTCGGATGGCATTTCTTTGCCTCAAACTCTCAAAATCTGAGGATTTATTAAACATTGACTAGTAGTGATATTGATTGATAGTGGCAACACTTATAACTTTATCCATAAGAGAGTCGTAAAAGTTTTTCATTCCTTTGTGTGGGTGATATCTAATTTCCAATTCCTTATCGTTGATGGGGGGACCATGAAATGTGAAGGTCTTTATGAAAATATTAAGCTTCTGATGGGAGACTACCAACTAAAGACCCACATGCTTGCTATTGAAATGGGTGGTTGTGACATTGTCCTAGGTGCATAATGGCTTCTCACATTGGGCCCTATCACAATGGATTTCCAAGAGTTATATATGAGATTTGAGAATAATGACCACATTTATACTTTAATGGGACTCCAGGCAAGTGCTCCTACCATCATCAGCTCACATCGAATGGATAATGTTTTGAAAAAGGGCCATCCAAACCATTTAATCCACTACTCCTCATATTCATCCTCAGATACAACAGGTATTAGATCACCACCAATGGGTCTTTGATAAACCTATAGACATCCCCCCCTCCAGGGGTGAACATGATCATAGCATCCCTTTGGATATGTGTGCCAAACCGCCTAATGTCTGCCCATATCGATATCCTTTTGCCCAAAAGAATGAAATTGAAAAAATCATCAAGGAACTCCTCAAAGTCAGTGTTATCTTTCCCAACATCAACCCTTATTCATCTCCAGTGGTCATGGTTCTAAATAAATATGGAGAATGGTGCATGTGTCCATACTTTTGAGCCCTTAACAAGCTCACTATCAAGGACAAATTTCCTATTCAAGTTGTTCATGATCTGCTTGATGCTGCACGGTGCTCAATTCTTTACCAAGCTAGACCATCGCTCGGGCTATCAGCAAATACACATAAAGGAAGTAGACATTCCCAAGGCTGCCTTCCGAACTCATGAAGGCCATTATGAATTCTTGGTCATGCCATTTGGTCTCTGTAATGATCCATCTACTTTTCAAAGCCTCACGAACCACCTGTTGAAACCATATCTCCGAAAATTTGTCCTGGTATTCTTCGATGACATTCTCATCTACAACATAACCGAGGGGAAACATCTTCACCATGTAGACTAGATATTGCAACTGCTCCGAGATCATAATATTTGTCAAATTATCCAAGTGCTATTTTTGCGTGGAAGAAGTCGAGTATTTGGGACACATTGTGGGTCGTGAAGGAGTGAGGGTTGATCTGAAAAATATTTAGGCAATGCAAGATTAGCCCCAACCAAAAACCTTAAAGAGTTTGAGGGGATTCTTGGGTCTCACTGGCTACTATCGCAAATTTCTCAGCAATTATGGACGCATTGCTAGACCCCTCACTAATCTTCTCAAGAAAAATCCATTTCTTTGGACTTATGCATCTCAACAAGCCTTCTTGGCTCTCAAACAGGCCATGTGCTCCACTCTCGTATTGGCCATACCCGACTTCACCAAATCTTTTGTGATTGAATGTGATGCTTCAGGTACAGGTATTGGCACTGTATTAATGCAAGAAGGTAGACCAATGGCTTTCACTAGTCAACAACTCAATGGAAAAAAGTTGGGTCAATCTACTTATGAGAAAGAAATTATGGCCATCTTACATGTAGTAGACACCTAGCAACCATACTTGTTGGGGCAATGTTTCTAAATACACATGGACCATCATAACTTAAAATATTTTTTGGAGCACCATCTATCATTGTCACAACAAAATAAATGGCTTACCAAAATTCTGGGATATGATTATGAGATAATTTACAAGAAAGGGCGTGACAATGTAGTGGCTAATTCTTTATCATTCCAATTTGAGGATAAGAGAACCCTACTATCAATCTCTCTACCCATACTAGATTGGATTGAGGAGGCCCACGAGGAATGGTTCTCCCACCCCTCTCTTTCCCAACTCATTAATAACTTAAGAGAAGATCCTAATTCCTCAACAGAATACTCTTGGAAGGATGATATTCTTCGCTACAAGGATCAAATAGTTATATCACCGACCTCCACCCTCAAAACCTGCATCTTAGACGAGTTGTACTCATCTCCAATTGTAGGACATTCATGTTTTTAGAAGACTTATGCATGTGCACGTTGTTCTTTCTTCTCGACTGGATGGAAAATGACATTATTACTTTTGTAGTTGAATGTGATGTGTGCCAACACAACAAAGGGAAAATAATCAAGTTACCAGGAACCTTAAACCATTGCCACTCCATGCTTCTGTCTGGACTAATGTTTCCATGGATTTCATCACTAGTCTCCCAAAGTCAAGCAACAAATCAGTCACCATGGTGGTTGTGGACAGACTTTCCAAATATGCTCATTTTTTCACTCTACCAGACCCATTTACCCCCACTTTGGTGGCTGACATGTTCTTGGACAAAATCTTCAAATTGCATGGCATGTCAACCTCCATTATCTCTGATCATGACCCCACTTTCACCAAAAAAAATTGGCAGGAAATTTTCAAACTACATGGAACACAACTCCAACTAAGTACATCCTATCATCCCCAAACCGATGGTCAAATAGAAGTAGCCAACAAATGTTTGGAGACCTATTTGAGGTGCTTCACTTCAAACAAGAAACATCAATGGGTACAGTGGTTACCTTTAGATGAATGGTGTTATAATACTAACTATCATGAAGCCACCAAGATGACTCCATATGAGGTAGTGTATGGCCAACTACCACCTTCACTTGTTTCTTATATCCTTGGATGTTCTAAAGTACAGGTATTTGAACAACTCCTAAAAACCGTGTTGTCGTGATCACTCATCTCAAAGATAATCTACATCAAGCTTAGAACAAGATGAAGCAACATGTTGACTACCATCATTTCGAGCACTCATTCCAAGAAGAGGATAAGGTATTCTTACGACTCCAACCATATAAGAAAACATCTCTCAAAGAAAATGGTTGCCAAAAACTAGCACCAAAATTGTATGGGCCTTATTAGATATTGCAACACATAGGAGAATTCACCTACAAACTAGCCTTTCCACCTACTTCAAAAATCCATCCGGTCTTCCATGTACCATGTCTTAAGAAAGTGGTGGGGAACAATTGTAGTGTTCAAACAAGTCTACCCGAATTGGATGAGGTAGGTTCAGTTTGGCTCTAGCTAGAACAAGCCCTAGATACTCGTGAATGACATCTCTACGGCTACACAATCAAGGAAGTCCTCAACAAGTGGAAAGACAACTCTCTAGAAGATGTGACCTGGGAACCAACCACTATTCTTCAATAGTTTCCATAGCTTCAACCTTGAGGAAAAGGCTACTTTTGATTGGGGAGGGCATGTTAGGGTCCAACCCTAACCCCTTTATTTATGTAATAAGCCCAATGGGCCGAGTCAAAGTCATAGTTAGTTAGAGATTCAATAAAGCCCGCATTAATAATAGTAAGTGGTTGACCTGCATTAGATAAAAGGGACCACAGTTAGTTGTAAATAGGCCATAGTTAATAAATAAAGTGGTTAACCTGTGTTATGAAAGGGACCACTAGTACTTAGGGTTTTGGATGTCATTTAACTATAGATAGTCCTAGTTAGTAAGGAAAATATCATCGAGTCTTATTGTAATCCAGATCTTCTCTGTTGGAGGTTGCCCCCTCGAAGTGGCAAGTGAACATTGAATATGTTTCTTAATAATAAAATACTTTGCAATTTTTCTCATTTCATGTGATAATTTTGTGTTCTGGGCTATATTTCTTCGTATTTCTAGTATTCTGTATTTCTCACAGGTCAAGAGAATAACATCTACTAAGGGATTTTGGTGTACAATAGACCACTTAATGAACAACCTAAGAGCCCTCTCTCTTAGGGTGGTCTAGAATTTGATGAGTTTAATAGCATCAGGAGTTTGGAAAGCTTTCCATATGGCCTTGCACAAGTACCAATTTTGCTCAACATCTTCATCCCCTCATCTCGAGAAATCAAGATACCGAGTGAATGAACCCATCGTGCTTCCATCCATTCTTAATTGGATGACTGATACAACTATGAATCCTTGAGAATTAGGTTGTAAAGATCATGGAGAACCTAAGTTAAGACTACTACCACTACCACCAGAGGTATTGGTTGCATAGGTATTGTATACTTTCTGAACCTTTGTATATTTAACTAAATTAGAAAGAACATGACCAGGCTCTTGATAAAGTACCAAGGGAAGATCAGGCAAGTTGCTACCTATGTTGCTGGGAAATGAACTATTGCTTTCAAGAGATGCATCATCCTAGGAAAATAGTCTCCTCATCAAAAAATGCATATCATCATCGGGAGAGTTATCATGGTTCACTACTGGGATTGTAGGTCCTCATCCATCTGAAGTCTCTATTCTTTCTGGTGCATGGCAACTTTTACTAGTTCCCCCCATCTGTTTCGTAGCACTAGTTCTAGCCCCTCCCATTTGGCCAGGACATGCCTTGTCACAACCCTCCACTTGTTGTGACTCCGGTCAACTTGATCCTCCCTCGTGAAACTTCAAACTACTCAACATGCCTATTTGGTGCAGTTCTTTCTATTTCCTTTGAATCTACTACACATTCCCCCCCATCATTCATCAATGATATGTTCCCTCCTTTGTGCCCTCAAATCTTGAGCCTTCCATAAGTCATCTATGTTCGTCCCATCAGCATTTTCATTTCATGCAGCTAGGTAGCATTTCTACCCTCAGACCCACCCCCAGTACTAGAGGTTTAAGAAATTATCATCTAGCCTTGGAACTGTAGTAATTTTTCTTCTACAATCAAGAATTTAATCCAGAGGAGGATCTCCTTCAACAACCTTCCCCGCAACTCAGACATGAACACAAATTTAGCCTTCGAGAAGGATAGATGGCCTTCTACAATAACCTCAATAATATAACCTTCTAAGGTTTCTTATACCCAAAAGTCGATGGCCCTAATTATTTCCTTATCTAGCCTATGTAGCTCAACTATTAGCTAGGCCAGCAGAAGTCCAGGTACAAGAAGTTCTACATTGATCCCTAGCTCCCCCTTTTATCTGTAGCCTCCATAGCTAGTTATAAATCTATTCAGGGAATTTACACCAAAATATCTCGTATTGGTCACATGTGGGTTCGACATATAAAACTTCTTCCTTCACCTACTTCACGATGTTCCGACGTAGTTGCGCTTGCAAGGAAATAAGGCATTCAACTTACTCATGCCATCAATCCTAAAGATCCCCTTTAAGGATCCTTGATACCATGATGCAGATCCCTTAACTTTGGGTCCTGGTAAAGGAACAATTTGTTGGCTCAAAATTGTAATGGATAAAGACCCTAGGTTCAGGCATAGGGCGCCAATGAAAAGTTCCATAGTATTCTAGCACCATGCTGACATTTTCACCTCACTTAGCAAGAAGCGAGGAGTCTCACCTGAGGCGTGTCGAGATTGAACAATATAAGGGATCAACCATCTCCACTTACATTTCATGACTTTCAAACAACCATCTCCACTACCAGACATGAATCATGCATAAATAATAGATTCGTAAAATAAATAGAAGGAACTGATATCATGCAAAATTATATTAAAAGAAAATTTCAAAAGGGCCACTCATTTCATTGCATTACATAGACACATAACGTTCTTGTAACTTCCCCTTTTATTAATAGATAGAAGCATCACCACAATACAACATTACAACCTGTTCAAGCCCTGGAATTCCATGCAACAACATGGGCGATAAGCACCCAGTCCGGACCTTATAAGTAGCTCCTTTTCCATTTGATATGGTGGCTCTGACTGGGGATAATGGGACCAGTTTCCCAAAAAGAATTGATATGATGATGATGATGTTGGTTTGATATAAGGTATAATGGGAAATGACTTAACTAAAAATGATCTAATTTAAACAAAAAACACATGCAGGTATCTATTCTAACATTTATCTTAATATATACCCAGGAATAACTTAAATCAGGCGATCTATAAAGATATCTTAGAGAAACAGGTAATAAAAATCATTCAATTTCTATAGGAGATGAAATCATTAATGATAATTATTTTGACTAAATAGTTAGACAAAATAATTTTGAAAACTATATCGCATATATCAATTACTCATGTACTTAATAAGGAATTACAAATAAAACATTTTACAGAAGTTCAATAATGTCAAACTGTAGCTTAGATTTCATACATAAGACAATATAAGAAAATATTACTGCTAATTCATAAACAAAACTCAACCATAAATATAGAAGTACCAGATATGAGAGGTTCTACTCATGAAGTCAACAATATTGATCTGCTTCTTTTCAACTAAATATACTCTGAGAGTACTGTTGTAGCGGCTACAACCACCCTCCAAAATTTTGCCTTAGCCTGTTTTGGAGCCTCCCTACCAACCTTTATAACAGCTTGCCTTGCTTTGTCAAGTCCTCAAGCTTCAGTTCTTTCTTGCTCAATGGCAGCCTGTCGATCATAGTTTGACCTTTCCCCTCATAGGTTGCTCATCTGGACTTGGTCCAGCTGCAGGCTGAGCACCTTCCCAATGAAATTTGCGCATTTATGGAGGGCAACCAGCCTTCCCTCTAGGAATTGCACAATTCCCTCTTACAGCCTGTTGGGCTCCAGGATTGTGCAATCCTACCAGCCAACCCTCCCAACAGGATTTGCTTAATTTTTCACATCAACAGATAGTTCAACCCAGGATTTGTGCAAATCTGGGCAACAGTCAGCTGCTGGGCCCAGAAATTGTGCAATCCCCTTAGGCAGTCATCCCAACTTACAGTCAAGAATGCACATTTTTCTCCAACAGTCAAGCAGTCTCTTGCATGTGCAGCTGAGTTGACCAGTTCCCTTCGGGACTGAGAAAAATAGACTTGCATGCATGGGTTTTTTCTCCCAAGGCAGCATGCAAAAGCATCCCTTGTTTCAGGGATCTATGTTTCACAGTTGGAGGTTACATGCAAGGAGTAATTCTAAAACCCCCCTCCAAGTGTCGCTTCCCCTAGATTTGTGGCATGCGTTTCATAACATTGATGTTATCAAAACTCATCAACCAGACGTCGCAGAGCTCATTCCTCACATCAAACTTGTAGCTCTGACATCCCACATCACATCTAGGAATAGTCGGCACATTCAGCTCTGTTGTTTTGGGGTAAGCTCGCTTCCCATCCCTTGTGTTGCATTTCTGTCGTTTTTTGTGTATTCACTTGTGTGAGTGTTGTTTGTTTGATTTCTTTGAACGCCTGTTTTCATTGACATATATTCTAGCTTGTCCTAGCTTTGTTTCAATTTTCATTGCTATCTCACTACTGTCGCATGCATGAAACCACTTTGCACTGACGTTCGCCCAACCAGTGAAAAACCTCACCCACATGTGTGTTGATTTGTTTGCTCAAATCTTCCATCATGTTTTGCATGCACTATTTATCACTTCTGCTATCACTTAGTGTCGCCATGCATTTCATCGACTTACTTTCTTTTAGTTGCCCGTCGGCAAGTCGGGCCAACCTTGGCCCTTTTTTCTACCTTCACCAAGGTTTCATTACACAATCTAGAGAAGGAAGGCCCACCTTCCTCTCTAGATTTACGCATTCAAGCCTAGCACTAGCCTCCTAGACTGAATTGCACATTTCTGGAGGTCAGTGGCTGCTTGGCCCAAAATTTTGCACAAGTCTGCTCCTAGGCCAACAGTCCTTCCCAGTTGGGATTGCTCATTGTGTAATCCCAGTAGCCAACTACCCGACTGGACTGTGCATTACGTAGTTCCAGCAGTCAATAAGTCTCCCAGCAGCCTGGATTGTTCCTTTTGTAGTCTTGGCAGTTGGTCTCCTGACCTTCTAGATGAAATTATGCAACCTTCATGATCATTCACCCATGTATGTTGCAAGTCAGTTCTCATGTTCATTTTGGTTTTCGACTGACAGATTTCTTGCTATGAGTGTTTCCATGTCTCTAGGTATCACATGTGTTCATCTACCTCTCAGCAGTACAGGTACAATGGTTTCCAAGAGATCAAAGACAAAGACATCGTTCAGAACATGCTTGGGGATGCAGTCGATCAAGTTTCCATGGGCTTACCTACTCATGAAGACATCAAGTTGTTCATGGACAAGGACATCAAGTAGCAGTATCATGAACAATAGATGAAGGTAGCATACCAAATGCAATAAACACAATGAATGCAAGAGGGAGGTTGCTGACAACATAGAGGCGGAGCAAAGTTGCAAGATCAAGCAGATCCACTAATAATGAAAGAAACTTTGGAGACTCAGGGTATGAACTGACGGTGTGACATGAAGATCACGCAAGCACAAAAGATGGAACAAAGAAGGAGTTGCATGTGTTGAAGTAGCAACTCAGGAATAACATTAAGCTACACAAACAGTCCAATGAGTTGCAGCAGGAACATGAACAGCAGTGAATGCAACATGCACTCATGGATGAAACTACACCAATACAAGCTAAGGATCCATCTTAGCAGTTGACAAAGAGAAAGCATGGTGAGCAGTGTTGTTGATCGCATGCAACGGATCCAACAGCTTGCATGTCATTGAGTGCCCACATGCAATCCAACCCATTCAACACACTCACCAAGACGAAGACAAGAAGCAAGTCCAACTAGGGCTAAACATGCACTTCGAAAAGTTGATTCACATGACCACCAGCACACACTTGAAGATCAAAACAAACACTATGCATTAGTTTGTTGTCAGTTCAACCGTACCCAAGAAGAGCATGCGCATGTTAGCAGATCACTTGGATGAAGGGGCTGAACCAATGCACCAGTTGCAATGGAGGCAAGAGTTCGCTTCAGAAAGATGTTTCCATGAGGTGCATGCACACCATCATGGACGACCAAGCTTGGCATCACAAGCATGTCAAAGAGTTGGTCTCACCACAGCAAACCAAGTGTCAGTGATGTCTTGCAAGGCTAGCTCAAACCATGTTGTCTCACATGAGTACATGTGCATTGTAATGTTGAGTCATTTCAAGTGTTATTCGAGTGTCAACAGTTGGATGTAACAGTCATAGATTAGGTGAAGAGTCATGAGGGTAGTTGAACTATCACAAAGGGGAATTTCAATGATCACCCCACCCTTTTCTATAAATATTCCCTAATAACTCATTGTATAGGCTTCTGGTCAACCAAGCTTCTACTAAGACTATCTTGAAGAAGGCTTGGACAATACTGTAATGTGCCTTGGCTTCTCCACTACACAGAGCTAGTATATCTCTTTTGATAATTAGGCAGATGTGGTTGTAACGTTCCACTGATGGGGCTAGCAGGTTTACATGGTGTATTGTATGATTGTGACTTACACTTCTTTAATAATAAGAGCCAATACATTTTCATGCATATGTTGTTATTGTAGTTGGACTGTTCCGGTTGCCTTAATGATATATGTTGTTTAACTTATGTACTTGTGTATGAACTGATTTGTATGCAATTATATGAATCTTGTTGTTAATATGTTGCATATGTTGTTAATATCATCACCATCCATGTTGATTTCTCTACCAGACACCAGATAGACCTTTATCTGAACCTTGTTATAGCAACCGTCACACTCGTCTCGGACTGATCCATGAGTGTTGTTCGTGTTATATTACCTTGTATGTTGGACTGTTGCATCCATGTCAACTGCTCTACCAGAAGTTGCGCATGTCCTTTTTGTGGTGTGTTCCTAGCCGAGTTGGGAATGATCCCTTTCAACCTGGAACTCACCTTCACCTTCCTCTCCCTTTGAAGTGTTGGAACCTCTCATACTCATTCCTTGACTCACTGCATCAGTCACACCCTTGCTACTGACAAACTTATCTTACTTGCTTCTGTGCGGCATCGTAGTCAAGGCATTACCTTACGACATTGTTGGGACTCCTACACCAAATGGTATGAGGTCTAATTGGGACTACTTACCGAGAGATCCCCTTGACATGTTGGTGGGTCCAGTACCGTCAACATTTTTGGCGCTAGAAGGAGGGCCTGAAGACAAGAAGTTCCCTCTCATCCATTTTTGAACCTTTGCATATCTTTCATGGAATATTGCATTCTTCTTCTCCCGAGGTGTTTTTTGAATCTTGAAGATGTCTCCATCTTAGGGAATCTTTTCAATCTTTTGTCCACTCACACGTACAATGGTGAAGGCGAAGTGGCCTGGCCTGAGCACTTACACAATTTCCTTTCCATGATTTATGAGAAAGATGAGCTTACTGACGAATAGGCTGGTATGTTTCTTGCATTCACACTTTGCGAATCCCCATTTCGTTGGGTGCTCAACCTACCAGCTGACACCGTGCACTCATGTGAACACTTGTGTGATCTTGTTGAAGACATGTTCCATCATTTTGATCCAGACCATCTTGATTGGAAAATGTTACAGCAATGAAAGGCCCCGTATGAATCTGTTATTGATTTTTGGCAGCGATTCCATGACTTACAATTTCAAGCTTCGAAGAGCCAGATGAAGTTCACTTATCTCTAGGACTAGTTCGAGTACTACCTTAAGAAATCTGCTCATCCCAAGAGAAAGCTTGATTTCAAACCTCACTCAACCTTCTTCGTTGATGGAACTGCACAATCCCATGCGGGAGCAAGCACTGTCTCAATGGATTGTCTGCCTCCCTTTCATTCAACAGTTCCACCATCACCCAATGATGTTGAGGATCATGTTCACACATATGTTCATTCTTCACACCCTCCCAACATCACTCCACTCAATTTTCACGCAGAGTTGGTTGTTAATCCTTTGAGTTCCCATATGCATTATTTTCTTCGACCTTCGTCTTTGCACCCAGGTGTTCTTCTGGATGATGTTGTCTTGTGTTCGTCCATTCTGGACTCTTCACTTGTTGTGAACGAGGAACAACCCACTAACAGAGTTGGTGTTGCACAACCAACATGCACTGTCATTCATGAAAAGTATGAGTGGGAGCTTGAACATCAACATGTGGCGAAGGATGACTCCCTTCTGTCTGAGCCCTCTCCGTTCTTTCCTAGCCTCTTTGGTGAACCTGCCATCCATGATTTTTCATGTGTGTATTCATCCATGGATGCACCCATTGTTGATCACTCGCAGGATTCATCAGATGTTAGTCTATCATTCGACAGCGGAGAGGATAAGTTACTCATCGAAAATCCACTTGATCCTTCATCTGTCTGTTCCATAAAAATAGAGGATGAGTTCGTTCGCTTTTCATCTACCCCTCTGTTCAATTCATTTGATCATGAGGATGCCGAAGAATTCATTGATTTTTCTTATCATAGCAGTTGTGATCCATTTGCTTCCATTTTTTATCACGATCATGAATCTATCACAGTTGATCTTTCAAAACCACCGGTTTATGATGATCTACCTGATGATGAAGTTGAGATACCCAATATTGTCAAGTCACTTCAGCCCAAGTTAATGGTTATGTCAGGTCTACGCTCTCTTGGGGTTAGTCTCACTTCCGATCATGAAACTATTCAATCACCCAAGGCTCCTCATCACTCATCTGTATGCATTGAAGGTCCATCTTACACATAGATTACACTTCCTCCACTTGAACTGCACAATCCCATTGCCCATGCATTGGAGGAATCTTACATTGCAAGCACTCATGCATGACGCAAGTTATCTTTGTTTCTTTCGTTTGCTTGCATGTCATAGTCAAGAGTGTGCTTTTTCTTCAACATTGCACGTAGTGTCACACAACACCATGATAAGTCCACGGACTACAGGTCATGCACATGCACTCACTTATGTCTCATGGGCACTTTGAAACATGAAGTGTGGTTGTCTTCACTATTATATATTTCTTGTTTGTTTGTCCACATAACTGGGTTACTCACAGACCAAGCCTTCGCCATCATGGGTCTACCAACGTGCCGGTGGCTGCATTGGAAGTATCACTTCATGTGATCAGGTCCATGCACCATTAGTGTAGCAGTAGGAGTAGTGTTTGCTTTCAGTTGTTTGCTTGCATGCTTGTTTGCTTACATGCTTTGTTTGCTTGTTTGTTTAATTTCTTCTCTTTCATTTTTTCTTCTACTCTTGCTTTGCTTTGTTGATTGCTAGTTCATTCGCTTGTTTCGTTTGCAGGTTATTTTGCATGAAACCATGTGTGACTCATGAAACGAGCTGGGTAAATTACAAGAGGACTTCTACAACTATGACTACTTGGTTATTTATCATCTTGCCTCTAAATTATGAGCTTGTTACTCTTAGTCCATGATATTTCGAAGGAAAATGCGTACTGTTCAAAGTGAACCTTGGTGAAAACACAACGCTTGCACGCTAACTAGTGCCACCTCCTCTGGTTGGTTGTTTTTGGGTTAACGCTTGTCAGATCAATCAAGTAGAGTAAGGTGAGGGGGAAAACCTTAACAAGAATGTTAGAGATACAATAAACTACATATTTGCTGGAACAAACTCTTCTACTCTCAATACGTCGAGATCCCTCTTCCGCCTCTAAAATGAATAAGTGTTATGCACAGTGAAAAAAAATAAAAATAAAAAATAAAAAAAACAAATGAAAAGTCTAAAAATTAAAATGAAAAATGAATAAGGCGAAAGAAGAGAAAGGCTTCCTGTGCAGGGAGGTGATGCAAGTAACTCCACCGAGGTACTGACCAGGCTCACTGGCAGTGTCGCCATGCTTATTGATCCAAAATGGATCTTGTATAAAAACCTTGAAGTATAAAGTCTTCATTTGATAAAATAGCGCAAGTGAAAGAATCACAGAGAAACCCAAAATCCAAAGGAAACGGAGAAGCGCAACGTGAATTTCCCAGAGCCGTTGGATCCACGGGATCAACAGATGAGATCAAATCGCATCGGAGGAAGCCAGCATCATATCAACCTCAACCTCAAGCGATTTGCGATCAGCGATGACATATGAACCATTGATTGAGCGCACAGATCAACAGTGGAGCGAGATCATATCGCATCACAAATAAGCCGAAGGGAGGACTTACCGCATGCCAAGGATTCATGCGATATGCGATTGCGATTATCGCATCGCAATATCACATCGCACCAAACCAACGGGAAAAGGACCCATAGCATCGCAAAAGGCCAATATGTGATACGCCGATATCGGCGATCAGCGATCGACAAGTGTACTGGTGAAACAATACAAAGAACCGCGATCATGCGATATGCGATGCGCCGATATCGATGATCGGCGATCGACGATCGGTGGAGGGGATCACAGCCATATAACAAAGCCATGCCTTGCAATGTGCCATAAAGGCCAGACTTAATTGGTTTATGGATGTGATTTAATGTTATTTGAATTCCAACATAAAGTGCTTTTGTCAGGATTTCCTATGTTTATGTGTATTTCCTTTGGGAACTGAAAATGTGTTACTTTGAGGATTTGTGTCGGGGGAAGGCAAAATGGCAAGTTCCACCCATGCCTGCTAGTCTTTCATCCTGTTAGCTACCTTGTGCCCCAAGCGTTTCGAGAATGAGTGCATGAATGCTCGACGGGAGCCAGAAGGCCCGGAGAAGAAGGGAAATAGACGGAAGCCAAAGAGCTCGAACAAGGAAATAAGCAAACAACTCTGAAAGGCTTAAAAGCCATCCAATGGTAGAACAGAGAAAGGAGGAAAGTTATTTGAAGACAGTCACAGAAAGACAGTAAGTCGGTCAAATTGAGGCAGATTGAATAGAGGAACAAGACAGAGGGAGAGTCTGTGCACTCTTTTAGACTCGAGGTTTTTGAGCAGATCCCTCTTTGATGTCACTGCTAGTTGAGACTCTGTTTTGAGCTCACTCTTATAATAATCTGTTCTTGAAGACTTAATATAGAGGTCGACACTAAAAGCTAGACCAGGAGACGTAGCCAGGAAGTCTGGTGAACTCCTTGATTATTTGTTGTGTTGATGTTTGTGTCTGTTATGTTTGCTGACTGATTAATTGTCTATATTATTTACAATCTTTTCGATCCGTTGCACTAAGTAATATAGGCATTTTCCTGCACATGAGTCTGTAATACCTTTTGTCCTTAATCTAGTATCCATTTTGGATCAGGTGGTATTACAGCATTTGGTTTTGTTAAGGTTAGACAAGCTTGTGCTGGACTTTGAATGCTAACTAGATTAAAGTTCAAACTAGGAGAAGGAGAACTTGTTGAGGCTAATCTAGAGATTGGAAGAGTCTATTCTCAGAGGAGAATGGTAGAAGAAGCTCCATTAGGATCAGAATATCAATTTATAGAAATTTTTAAGGCACTCCAAGCCATGGTGGAAGAGATGTATCTGGAGTTTAAGAAGGGTCGAGGTGAAAGCACTGCAACACCCAAACCAGACAAAGGAGCAGAGGAACTTTTTTTAGTTGCCCCTCAAGAAGGAAAAGGAGGAATGGATCCTACATCATCTCCTCCACCATCTCCTCCATCATCATCCTCATCATCATCATCTTCTAGATCTTCTAAGAAGAAAAAGAAAACTTCCTTAATCAAATTAGATATGAAGTTTGATTTTCCAATTTATGATGGAGAACTCAATGCAGAAAAGCTAGATAATTGGATAAGACAAATTGATGTATATTGCAGGGTACAGAATGTTGATTCAGAAAGGAAGAAGATTCATTTGGCTAGCCTTTGACTTGGAGGAACTGCACTAGTATGGTGGGAAGGCAAGACACAAGCTGATCTGCAAAAACATGATAAAATTATTTCTACCTGGAATGAATTTGTTTATGTTATCAAAAAGAGATTCTATCCTTTAGCTTACATGTAGCAGGCAATGATGAGTTGGCAAACTCTTCGCCAGTTGAAGGGTCAAAGTGTACAAAGTTATACTCAAGAATTTAGAAAGAGAGCTTTAACTCTAGGTATATCATTAGATTCACCTGAGACTTTATTGAAGTATATAGGTGGTCTTCATAGCTATTTAAAGCATAATATTCTCATGTTTAATCCCACTAGCTTAGATGATGTATCAGTTCAAGCCACACATCTAGAGGCTAGTGGTAAGAATGTAAACCCAGAGGTTGGGGGATCATCTAAATATTTTGTAAGCAAGAGCAAGGAAAAGAAGAAACTGAAATGGAAGGAAAGGAAAGCAAACACTATAAAGAAGGATAAACCTTCATGAACTCATTGCAAGAAAGAAGGACATGATGAGGCAAACTGTTGGTCTTTGCATCCAGAACAGAAACCTAAGAAGTTCGATGGAAAGAAGAAAAATAATGTTGCTGTTATTCAGCAGGACTTGGGATCAGATACAGGCGATGAAACAACAATTACAGCCATAGGTATTAAAGGTAAAGATCCTAAGGCATCCATAAATAATTCTACACAATCTGTTGATAATGAAAGTAATGAGAGGGAAAGAAATGAGCTTTTTTGTATTAGAGTGATTTCCAAGCACAATAAGATTGATACTTTATTTGATAGTGGATAACAAGTAAATTTGATTTCTGAAACAATTGTAAAGAAGTTGGGATTACAAACAAAACCTCATGAGAAGCCATATCCATTACGTTGGGTGTGTGATAAAACAAAGCTACAAGTAATGAGACAATGTTACTAAACTTAGCTTTGTTATTGGATCAACATTTGTAGATGAGGTTGAGTTAGATATAGTTCCATTGGATATATGTGGTATTGTTTTGGGAAGTCCATACTTGTATGATAGCAAATCTATTTTCTATAGAGCTGAGAATAAGTATCAACTCACTAAAAATGGAATAGAATACATTGTAAGAACTCATAAACTCAAAGGTAACTATTCTCTCATAAACTCAGGACAAATGAAAAGAATTGTGAATTCAAGTACGCAGTTTTTACTAATGGTTGTAAAGGCAAAGGATCCTGAAAAATCCAATGCCTTTGAAGGCTGTGATTCTAAATAGAAAGTTGATTTAGTTAAAGTTGTTTCAGAGTATGATGTTTTATTTCAAGAACCAAAAGGTCTGCCACCCAAACAAGAAACAGTACATGATACTTACTTGCAGCAAGATGCTCCATTACCTAACATTGGAATGTACAGGTTGTCAACTTTAGAGAATGCAGAGATAAAGAAGCAAGTACAGGATTTGCTCGATAAAGGGTTTATACGACCAAGCACATCACCATGTGGATCTCCAATCATGCTGGAGAGAAAGAAAGATGGTTCGTGGAGAATGTGCATTGATTATAGAGCACTAAATAAAATAACGATCAAGAATCGTTATCCTCTTCCTCGTATTGATGATTTATTAGATCAATTGAAAGAAGCAGTTTACTTTTCTAAGTTAGACTTGCAAAGTGGTTATCATCAGGTCAGAGTTGTAGAACAGGATGCATGGAAGATTGCTTTCAAGGCAAAGCAAGGACTTTATGAATGGTCGGTTATGCCTTTTGGCTTAACTAATGCTCCTGCTACATTTATGAGAGTCATGAATTATGTACTCAGAGCATTTATTGATGATTTTGTAATTGTTTATTTAGATGACATTCTTGTTTTTAGTAAGACATGGGAAGACCATGTAAAGCATGTGAAGCAGACTTTAGATGTTTTAAAAAGAGAAATCTCTATGTAAAACTGTCAAAATGTGAATTTGACAGAACATCTTTAAATTATTTGGGTTATATTGTAGGGGGTGGTGAATTGAAGATAGATCCCTCTAAGGTTGAAGTCATTGTGAACTGGCCTCAACCCAAATCTACTACAGAGGTTAGGAGTTTCCTAGGGGCAGCACAATACTGGAGAAAGTTTATTGCTAACTTTTCTTTGATTGCAGCTCCATTACATGCTTTGACAGGATTGAAACAGGTGTTTAAGTGGGGAGGAAAATAGCAGAAAGCCTTCGACACCTTAAAAGAGAAAATCAGTACAACACCAGTACTAGCACTGCCAGATCTTCAACATCCATTTGAGATTGAGACAGAAGCCAGTGACTATGCCATGGGAGTAGTGTTGATGCAACACGGAAAGCCCATATGCTATCATTCTGAGACATTTACTTCTGCAGTAGTTAATTATCCCACATATGATAAAGAATTGTATGCATTAGTACAAAGTGTAAAAAAGTGGAAACATTACCTAATGGGTAAACAAAATATCATACATACATATCATCAACCACTTCAATATTTGCACTCACAAACTAAATTGCAGCAATCAAGACATTATAGGTGGATGGGTTTTCTACAGCAATTTCATCTTGTCATCAGATATAAGAAGGGCATACACAATAAGGTTGTAGACATGTTATCAAGACCAATCATAAGTGCATCTACTATACTTGAGCATAACTCAGTAATGCATGAAAGTTACATTGAAAAATATGCTCAAGATGTAGATTTTAAAGATGTATATGCAACTTTAAGTGATGGCAAACAAGTAGAAAAATTGGATTATTATTTAAAGGAACAACTCTTATATCATTTGGGAAAGTTATGCATTCCACAAACAGAAAGAGTTAACATAATCCAAGAAGCACATACTTCTCTCATATCAGGTCATTTTGGTATAAGTAAAACAGTTGCACAATTGCAAAGGTTCTGTTATTGGCCAAGAATGCATGAGACAGTTTCTAGATATATCAAAGGGTGTATTATGTGTGCTAAAAGAAAGCCCAATAATTAGAAATTAGGCTTGTACACTCCACTTCCAATTCCTTCTCGTCCTTGGGAAAGTGTTTCCATGGAATTTTTTGGGGGATTGCCAAAATCTAGGAAAGGTCATGATTATTTGTATGTTGTTGTGGATAGGTTCAGTAAAATGTGTATTTTGATACCATGTAACAAGCATGTTACAGCTGAACAAACAACAAAGTTGTTCTTTCAGAATGTATGTGTTCATTTTTGGGTTACCCACTTCTATTGTATATGATCGAGACTCTCGATTTGTTGGCAAGTTTTGGTCAAATCTATGGGAGTTTATGGACACCAAGTTGAAGAAGAGAACAACATTTCATCCACAAACAGATGGTCAGACAGAAGTGGTCAACAGGACAGTGATCCAATTGCTCAAAGGTTATTGCAGCAAGCATCCCAAGCTTTGGGATGAGCATTTGTGTTATGTGCAACATACTTACAACTATGCCAAGCACTCTTCTACTCAGAGATCTCCTTTTGAGACTTGTTTTGGTTTTATACCAAAGTCTCCCTTGGATTTTGTCTTTGGTAAAGACATAGCAGTTGATGGACATAGTGATGTGGACA
>APFE030975192.1:0-35984 GCA_000404065.3 Pinus taeda | reverse complement strand
TCTCTCTCTCTCTCTCGCTCTCGCTCTCTTTCTCTCTCGACATCAACTTCTCTCTATCTCTCTCGAAGTCACTCACTCTCTTCCCCTCTCTCCCTCTTTCTCTATTTTTTCCTCACTTTGTTTCTCTCTATTTCTCTCTTCCCATCCTACTTTACGTTACTCACCTCTTCTCTCTCTCTCTCCTACACCCACTACCTCACCCTCTCCCTCTCCCTATCTCTCTTCCTCTCCCTCTCTCTCATCCTTATTGTCACCCTAGCCCTATGTCTCCATCTCTCTCCCTCATTACCTTCCTCACACCATCTCTCCTCTATTATCTCTCTCCCCCCCCCCCCCCTCTCTCTCTCTCTCTCTCTCTCTCTCTCTATGTTTCCCCTCCTCTGTCTCCACCCCCTAAACCTCCTCTTTCTCTCACTATATACCCCCGCCCTACCCTTCTTTCTCTCTCTCCCTTCTTACTCCCCTCCTACTCTCCCCCATTTCCCCTTCTCTCTCTCTCTCACACCAACTCTCTCACCATCTCTCTCTCTCCCTTGCACTACTATAGTGTCTCACTCCCTTACTTACTCTCTTAACCCCACTCTATCTTCCCACCCTCTCATCCTCGTCCTCCTCCCCATCCCCCTCACTCACTCAACTCCACTCTCTGCCTCTCCAGACACAATCCACAAATCCTCTCTATAACCCTTTTTTCTTCCCCCATTCTCTCTCTCTTCTTGTCTCCCACCATTACTCTCACTTTTTGTCCCACTCCTTCTCCCTCTCACTCACTCTACCTCATTCACCTTCACTCAAAATCTCTCACGCCTTTCATATATTTCTCTATCTACATACTATTTATCCTCATTCAAATTCTACATACAATCATTTCAAAAATGCACAACTACATGTACACATAGTTATTCAAAATCAAAAGAATACAATAATTTACTCATATATAAGAAAACATATAATGATTTACTCATATATAAGAAAACATATAATGTGAAAATCCTAATAGAGTTAGAATAAAATAACATATGAATAAAAAATCATATTGCATTCTAGTGTTTAAATATAATTAAATGAAAGAAAAAAAAAAATAGAAAACAATAAACTCTTTGTTAAAAGACAATTAAATCAATACATACAAAATATGAGCTACAATTGGGTTAGAATCCTATCATGGGAATTCCATATATATATGGACACGTAATTAAAAATATAAATTATATTTAATAAGCCTTTTTATTTATATTTTAAATGCTAGAGAATATAAAATAATAAATAATAAATATAATTAAAGAGATTAAATTATAATAATAAAATTTCAGATTGATATATATATAGGAAAGGCGATATACAAAGTGTGTCACAGCTTATTAAACCATTCATATAAGAAACGAGTCGTAATGTAAAAAGGTTACTCTTATTGAAACTAGGGACGCGAGATAAGTAATAGCGGATCAAACAAAATTAATAAAAATTGAAATGTATTCGACGATCAGTAAATGTTACCCGCATTGTTAAAGGATAAACGTATACACACTAGAATGTTGGGATATGGGCATAACGCATTGCCTCGTTCACAGCCGCAGGAGTGAAAAACTAGGAATGGCTGAACATTACGCCTCAGACGTAATGTAAAGATACATAAAGCGAGCGTTGTGAACAGAAAATGAAAGGAGAACAAACAAGGAGAGGTTGGTCCAACAAGAAACTCAGAGGAAGCCAACGACTGGCACTACTGTGGACAGAAAATGATACTCTTAAAGCTGTACAGTAAATTCTCTATAAAACTCTAAACCATACAGTATTCATTTTATGGGCATGTGCCTTTTTTCCAATAGAGAATATATGCAGATTAAAATGAACTAGCCCAGAGGAGAGAAAAATTGGAAATCAGGAAATTAAAATTGCAATACATACTATTATGAATGAGAATTGGGTTTGGGGAGCCTATTCACGTCAACCAGAGGTCCATTCACTCTTGGCAGCACAGTCGACAGAAAATGGTCCTCTTAAAGCTGTACAATAGGAATAAACTATCTACCAAACCCTAAACCCTACTGTATTCTTTTCATGGGCGCTGGCCTTTCCTCCTTTTCTCCATTGCTAATGTACTAAATGGCACATAATAAGATTTCAAATAACTATTGACAGGTTAGTGCAAAGCATAGTAAAGAAGATCTGAAATCGAAAAAAAATTAAACTATGACAAAACATAGTAGAGAATATCTAAAATTAAGATAAAATTATAGTAGATAAAAACCTGAAATCAAGAAAACTAATGAAATATCTAAAATTAAAGGAAAATTAAATTACAATACATACTATTATGAGCGAGAATTGCGTTTGGGCAGTTTATTAGCGTCCAGCAGAGGTGATTTCCCTCTCGGGAGGAAAGGACAGGTCGAAATCCATTTATCACACGTCCATCTCAGGATTTAAACGGTAACGACTAATCGGTGGAAGTCATTCTGAGACGTCCATGCTCAATGCTAAAGACTCAAACGTTAACGACCAACCACATAGGCACTGACAAGACATGAAGTGCTTGGAAGACCAGATACGCACACAGACAAGATAGAAGCGCTTGGAAAACAACACAAGCAAGGAAATTTTTTGAAAATCGTGTTAAAATTCAAGATATATAGAGCGTAATATCTCTACCTGCCCCTCTTGCCGTGGCTTTCCTTCAACGGGTAGATGCTTTTGTGTGTTACCTCAAACGGATAGGGTAACGGTCCAATTTGTTTTTCTGGTCTTTCTTGTTTTTTCGTATATCCTTCAAAATCGCTTTTCTTATTTTGTGTAACCGTTGAAAAAAATCTTACTACTTTGCTTCAAGAGGTTTTCCCCTTACTCCACCATCCTCAAAATTTGCATTTCGTGTTTTTTCTAAACGTGGAAAGTGTTCCTTTCGAATGCTCGAAGTTACAATTGAGATCATTTCGAATGGGTGAGAAGAGGACGAAGGCATCTCAGCTTTTTTCCAACTTAGGTTCGAACCATTGGCTTGTGCACCTTGGGGTTGTTTTCACTTACATTTTGTTAAAGGCTATGATCTCATGACTGAAGTAGGGTTTGACTAGATTTTGTGATGTTGGACAGTTTTAGATGTTGTGAATATTAAAATTGTTTATTTAAGTTATATACAAGATTATTAAGTAAGATTAATGTATTTTAATATATATAGAGAGAGATAGAGAGATAGATATATGTGAATATATATGGAACTAAAGACAATACAAAACCGAGAAAAATAATTAAAACTCTGAAATTCTTTTTCAGTTGTTGGTAAGGTGTCTATAGAGGAAGAGTCATCGAGAAGAACCAGGTTGGAAGGGTTGAATGTCATGTCAGTATTTGGCGATGCATAAGAAGCATTGCAATGTGCTTGTGAAAAGAAAGATAGTGTAGCTGTGCTAGACCAATCGCAAGGTTGGGCAGTGGGATGGGGGAGTTAATGATTCATATTTTGATTAGATAAACTATAACGATGGATAAACCAAATGTCAAAAGGAAAAACATATCACCTCAAATATGAATGCCAGCCATAGACCTCCCGTTGAAGTTGAATCTGGGAAAGTTAAAGAGAAGTACAATAAAGGAAAAATCTCTTATGACCAGCAAGAACATGGGTCTCATGAGAAGAACAACTAGTAGGATACTGTTAAGGAGATAATAACCCTTATTGAGGATGTTGGATGTTGAGATCGTTCCATGACGGGACATCAAAACCCACTCCACTCCTAGGCAACTTGTAGAGCAATCTTGTCCATAAAACAAAAGGTAAGTTCGAATGGTTGAGATTATTGTAAAACATATAAATGGGTCTTCCAACGTGTTAGACACTATGGCTAGGTAGAAATCTATGGGGAATAGTCAATAGATGGTGGCGATGAAATTATAAGTAGGCTCAAAGAGAATAGGAAATGCATGCACAAGGTAGAGTTCCATAACCCTTGGCTCACCAGCTGCGACATACGAAATGAGGATATTGCCACGAGTGAGAAGGGTTAGGGTTAGGCCAAGTAATGTACGTCATTGATGAGAGGCCAGGTGTTATGCCCTGCGGTTGTTGAGCGACTGGGCGCGCGCTCCACCTACTCCGAAATGCGACTAAGGCATGAAAGAAGAACCATGAGCGACCAAGGCGTGGCATATGTGCGGATGAATGGGAATTCGTAGGTTTATATGGCGAGTTGGAGGACTTGTCGAGCTAGCCGACCAAGGACGAAGGCGAATATGGAGCGAGTTGGAGGGCGGACCCGCACCATGGGCGGGCTGACCCGCATACAACATCGTATTGTTTGATGGCGTGCACAGTTGGTGTTGTGAACGAAGGGTCGGCCAAAGGCGCGACCTCCACACACGACGGGGTATAAACATAGCGATGAAGCATGGCAAATGATCACCAAGCAAGTTTCTCTTCGGTCAAGGAAAAGTGCGAGCAAGGGAGATAGTGCCGCAGCAAGGTACAGGCTATGCGCCTGCCCGCCGAGCGGTCTACACAGACTTGTGCACGAAATTGAGGGCACGGGTGGAGGGTGTTCTAAGGCACCCGCCCGCCAAGGTGTGACACGAGTTTTGGATTACGGTTGGTGTGGGTTGTGCATGGGTGCGCCCACCCTCTTGGGCAAAGGAAAACTTGTGTTGTTTTATATGTTGTATTTCGGTTTTAGGTTGAGGTGAGAGCACCGTGCGCTCTTGTACATGTGGGCGCCCAACCTGGGTAAAACGCCGGTGGAGCCTAGCTCCTGGCCATTGTACAAAATCTTCATATATATAATAAAAGAAGCTCTCTTGCATATGATTGTGTTCAAGATGTTGTTTTATCATGTTCTTATAATAATGGTTTCTGCATATTATGATGTTATTCATGTTTATAATGAATGTTGAAGGCGTAGTTCATAAAGTAAGCTAACAATGAAAGATGTTAACTACTTAGGCGATGTCGCACCCGGCCAATTTAACACAAAAAAGAATTGGGGGCGTGATAGGTGGTATCAGAGCAGGTTCACAGGTGGTGAAGTCGTTACTTGATGATGAACGCAGAGAACAGACATCTATACAGGGAAACGTTATGGAGAAATCATGGATGAATAGTCTGGGTTTCGTGGACTTGATGGTTCATGGCAAGACCATTCAAGCTCTGGTGGACATGGGGGGCACTCATAACTTCATGATGACACAGTTAGCAAAAAAGGTTGGACTGATGATCTTCCCCTCGAATGTGGAAGTCAAGGCGGTGAACTCTAGAGCTAAAGTGGCAGGTTTGGCACACGAAGTGCCTGTGTAGATAAAAGACTGGAAGGGTCAGTTGGACTTCACAGTGATGGAGATGAACAAATTTGATATGATACTTGGACAAGATTTCTTGAAGGGCAACAGGGCTATTTTTGTCCCCTTCTGTGATGAGGTGGTGCTGGTTGGATAGACACAAACTTGGACTTTACCCACTCATAGGCAAAGGAGGGAAGTCAAGGTGCAACATGTTTCTGTACTAAGTTTGGAGAAGGCTATGAAGGAGTCAGATATGGAGACATATGCTGTGATGTTCAAGGTAGTCGAAGGTGATGGAGTGGGGACACCTGGTCCAGCTGAGATTTCTGAGGTGTTGACCAAATATGTAGATTTGATGCCTGATGATCTACCCAAGAAACTTCCACCAAGGCATGCAGTGGACCATAGCATTTAGCTTGAGCCAGGAAAGCAACCTTCGGCTAAAGCACCTTATCGATTTTCAAGACCTGAGTTGGAGGAGTTGAAACGACAGCTAAAGGAGTTAGCTGATGCAGGTTTCATTAGACCTTCAAGGTCCCCTTATGGAGCTCCGGTATTGTTCCAGCAGAATAAGGATTCAAATGAGCTATGGATGTGCTGTGATTACTGTGCACTGAACAAGCAGACGGTAAGGAATATGTATCCTTTACCATTGGCTGTTGATTGCTTTGACAAGCTTGCGAAAGCCCGAGTGTTTTCCAAGCTGGACTTGAGGCATGGGTATTATCAGGTGCGGATAGCTGAAGGAGACAAGAAGAAGACCGAGATACTAACAAGGTATGGTAGCTTTGAGTTCCTTGTTATGCCGTTCGGGTTGTGCAATGCTCCTGCTACATTTTGCACTTTGATGAATGATGTCCTATGACCATACTTGGATTCGTTCGTAGCAGTGTACTTGGACGATATAGTGGTGCATAGTGACAACATGGAGGATCATAAGAGGCACTTGGCGATGGTGTTCGAGGCACTGAGGGAAAATCAATTGTTCTTGAAGAGGTCTAAGTGTATGTTCGCTCAGACCAAGATTTCGTTCCTTGGACATATTTTTGGTCAAGGGTACATACGGATGGAGCCGAGCAGAGTGAAGGCGATTGAGGACTGGGTTGAACTAAAGAATGTCTATGAGATGAGGGTGTTCTTGGGCATGACCAAGTACCAACGGAAGTTTGTAGAGGGGTACTCCAAGGTGACATTGGCATTGACAGACCTATTGAAGAAAGACAAGAGGTGGTGTGGGACCGATAAATGTCAAAAGGCATTTGATGACTTGAAGAAGAGGATGGTTACAACACTGACACTGAAGTTGCCTGACTTCGAGAGACTGTTTGAGGTACACACTGATGCTTCAGATTTTGCTATAGGAGGTGTTCTTATGCAGGATGGGCATCCGGTGGCATATGAGAGTCGGAAGTTGCAGGATAGGGAACAAAGGTATCCATTTCATGAGAAGGAGATGACTGCAATCATTCACTGTCTTCATGTGTGGAGGCATTACCTGATTGGGAAGTTGTTTGTTGTCAAGACTAACAATGTTGCAGCAACTTATTTTGCATCACAACCGAAGCTTTCTGCGAAGCAAGCTTGTTGGTAGGACTTTTTGGTAGAATTCAACATGGCTATCGAGTATAGACTGGGGAGACACAATGCGGTAGCAGATGCCCTTAGTAGGGAGGGACAACTTGTAGCATTGGAAGGTGAAGACTAGGCAGCAAGGAGTAGGAGCCGAATTCAGATGTCAGAAGAGATGCAGAATAAGCTCAAGGAAAGTGTTGAAACCGATACTTTGGCATAGAATATAGTGAAGTAGATAAAGGAGGGGAAGACACGAAAGTTCTTTCTGTGGGACGGGTTCTTTTTCTTTGGAAACCGACTCTATGTTCCAAAGTCATCTAGACTCAGGAGGAATCTTTTGAAGGAGTGCCACGACTCATCGTGGGCTGGCCACCTAGGGCAACGTCGTTCTTTGGCATTGTTGGAGAGAGGATTCTTTTTGGAGAAGATGTGAGAGGATGTGGAGGAGTACTTACATACGTGCATCATTTGTCAGCAGGACAAATCAGATACTGAAAGGAAAGGAGGACTGTTGCAGTCTTTACCGATTCCTGAGAGGCCGTGGATGAGTGTCTCGATGGACTTCATCACTCAGTTACCACAGGTTCAAGGGTATAATGGGATCATGGTCGTGGTTGATCATTTTTCCAAGTATGTTGTCTTTGTTCCTACAAAGATGCCTTGTGGAGCCAAGCGAACTACGGAGTTGTTCTTTAAGAACATAGTGAAGTATTGGGGGATGCCATTGAGCACTGTGTCAGATAGAGATCCATGTTTTACATGCAAATTTTGGACCACATTGTTCAAGTTAGTCGGGACTGAGTTGTTGATGAGTTCTAGTTACCATCTGTAGACAGATGGATAGATCGAGAGGTTCAACGCATTGTTGGAGGACTACTTGAGACATTATGTGATGGCTGATCAGAAGAATTGGCTTGAACTCTTGGATATTGCTCAGTTCAGCTACAATATTCAAAAGAGTTCTGCACGGGGTATAGTCCATTTAAGTTGGTGAATGGGCAGATGCCGGTTGCACCACATACCATAGTGACAGGAGGTTTTTTGAGGAGTCCTCACGCGAAGAAGTTCATGAAGGCTTGGGAGGGGACCGTGGAGTTGGCACAGTTGCGCTTGCACGATGCTGCAAGGAGAATGAAGAAATATGCTGATCGAGGAAGACGGGATGCGCACTTTAGTGTGGGAGATATGGTGTTTCTTAGGATTACCGGGGAGCAGTTTCAGCCAACCAAGGGGCCTGCGAGCAAACTGACACGGAAGTATGAGGGACCATTTCGAGTGAAGAAGAGAGTGGGGGAAGTTGGTTATGAGCTGGAGCTTTCACACCATATGCACATGAAGCATCTAGTTTTTCACATTAGTCAGTTGAAGAGATACAGACTTGATGCTGATCATCCAGAGAGAGCTGAACCGCCGAGAGGACCAGCCGGGATTGTGGACAAGGCAGGACTGGAGTTGGATAAGATTTTGAGCTTCAGAACTATAGGGATTGGTTGCCACATGAAATGGGAGTATCTTTTCAGATGGAAGAATGCACCGGAGGAAGAGAGCTGGGAATCAGAGGACTCACTTTGGATATGGAAGAAGAAGATTGTGAAGTATGAACAGAGGATATTGAGGTAGTCGGGATTGTCGAGGGAAACAATGATTTCGAGTGGAGGAGGATGTAATGCCCTGCGGTTGTTGAGCGACCCGGCATGCGCTCCACCTACTTCAGAATGTGACTAAGGCATGAAAGAAGAACCACGAGCGATCAAGGTGTGGCATATGCATGGATGAATGGGCATTTGTAGGTTTATATGGTGAGTTGGAGGACTTTCCGAGCTAGCCGACCAAGGACGAAAGTGAATATGGAGCGAGTTGGGGGGTGGACCCGCACCATGGGCGGGCCGACCCGCATACAACATCGCATTGTTTGATGGTGTTCACGGTTGGCATTATGAACGAAGGGTCGGCTAGAGGCACGACCTCCACACATGACGAGGTATAAACATAGGGATGAGGCATGGAAAATGATCACCAAGCAAGTCACTCTTCGGTCAAGGAAAATTGGAAGCAAGGGAGATAGAGTTGCAGCAAGGTGCAGGCTATGTGCTCACCTGCTAGGCGGTCTACACGGACTTGTGCACGAAATCGAGGGCGCGGATGGAAGGTGTTTTAAGGCGCCTGCCCACCAAGGTGTGACACGAGTTTTGGATTGCGGTTGGTGTGGGTTGTGCACGGGCGCGCCCACCCTCTTGGGCAAAGGAAAACTTGTCTTGGTTTATATGTTGTATTTTGGTTTGAGGTTGAGGTGAGACCACCGTGCGCTCTTGCACAGGTGGGCGCCCAATCCGGGTAAAACGCCGGTGGAGCCTAGCTCCTGGCCATTGTATAAAATCTTCATATATATAATAAAAGAAGTTCTCTTTCATATGATTGTGTTCAAGCTGCTATTTTATCATGTTCTTATAATAATGGTTTCCGCACATTATGATGTTATTCATGTTTATAATGAATGTTGAAGGCGTAGTTCGTAAAGTAAGCTAACAATGAAAGATGTTAACTACTTAGGCGTTGACGCACCCGGCCAATTTAACAAAAAAAGAATTGGGGGCGTGACACCAAGGATCTGAGTCGTTGAGGTCACATCAGTTGGACAAGGTTGAAGGCCAAGTGTTGTCAGGTATGTTCATGTGAATTAGGATGCATGGAGTAAGCAAGTAAGTGGTGGAGGGTACAGTGGAAGGTTGTGTCAACTTGCCAAAATTTAGTACATGCATGGAAGTATTGACAACAATGTCTTAACACCATAAAATAGGTGATTTGAACCGAAAACCAGAGTAACTATGTGCCCATTAGCAACAAGATTAACATTCGAGCCAATGTAAATTATGAAGGGGCCTAGTGAATGTTAGAAAACAATTGAGTGATCAAACCATTAAGAAATAATATGGTAACCATCTAAGGTTGGTAGGATCCATGCTAAAGAGTATGGGTTACAAATATACTTCAACAATAGTTGGACAATTGCCATTAAAAACATCCACTAAATTAATAAACTCAATCTTTATCCACACCAAGATTAATCTAAGTATTTAATATTAAACAAATGCAATAGAGAGATACATCAAGATATGATTAAGAATAATATAGAACATGTATAAAGTAGTACATATGAGATCATATAGGTGATGCATCCTAAATAGTTTATTTCATATCTTATATAACATGAAAGAAAAAAAAAGTTGTGAATATGAAAGGATGAAGGTTATTACGCTGTAAGGCGTTTCCATTTGAAATCAACTTTCCTCTTGGGTTACGTGTACATTTCTGAACCTTTGATTTAGATGTTAGACGATGAAAATAATCTTATCCCTCCAATTGAGACCACTATGCATTAGACCAGTATACGATGCCACCCAGCAGATTGACGCTTGCCCTGGCTCGACGCTTGCCCTGGCTCGACGCTACAGAATGGTTACTCAACATCAGGGTATGTATTTCCATTTTCATTTGTTCGCAGAACGGTCCCAGTGGGAAGGAGATTTGCCAAATGAGCCGTGCTTGCACATGTTTGGTTCACAATCCTTTGGATCATAGTGTCCCTGCACTGATCCCCATTGATTATTTCTTCTGAATCCCTGGTTTTCTTATGAAATTCATAGCCATTGCTTTGAGGGATAATTTATGAACCCCATCCTCCTTCTTTAACAATTAGAGATTCTGTGATTTCACCTGTGCTTCCCATGTCTTCACCTCTGATTTTGCAATAATCGATAGTGGGGTTTCAAGATATTTGAATCTATCGGCCATTGCCTGTGTTTATATCATATAAGCGTAATATTTTTTGTTGTTGTTTTGTATGGAGTGTAAGTTAAATAATTGGGGTTTTTTTGTTGGATGGTTGCGCACCTTGCACACTGCTCTTCTAAGATCAGAAGCCTAGATTTAACGACGCGGAATACATTGCTTCACGTTCTGGTTATGTAAAAGTTCATGGATTTAGATGTCAGCTCAACATCAATGAACTGAAGTGAAGCTGGTGCAAGCTAACCCATGGCCTCAGAGTTAGCCAACATGTGATATACTTTCGTTGATGATATATTCTGACCCTCAGAATATACCCAGTCTGTTACAGGACCCATGATTCCAGGAGGTCTCGCTCAGCCTTAAAAGGGCTTGGATTATCACCACTAGATGCCTTGGACTGTCACAGGTCCACTTCTGGACTTCGGTCTGTCGCAGGATGGCTACAGGAGTTGCGATCTATTACAGAATGGTTGCTCGGCATCAGGGTATGTATTTCCATTTTAGTTTGTCCGCAGAACAGTCCCAGTGGGGAGGAGATTTGCCAAATGGGTCGTGCTTGCAAATGTTTGGTTCAAAATCCTTTGGATCATAGCGTTCCTGCGCTGATCCCCATTGATTATTTCATCTAAATCCCTGGTTTTCTTATGAAATTCATAGCCATTGCTTTCAGGGATAATTTATGAACCCCATCATTCTTCTTTAACAATTAGAGATTCTGTGATTTCACCTGTGCTTCCCATGTCTTCACCTCTGATTCTGCAATAATCGATAGTGGGGTTTCAAGATATTTGAATCTATCGGCCATTGCTATCGGCCATTGCCTGTGTTTATATCATATAAGCGTAATATTTTTTGTTGTTGTTTTGTGTGGAGTGTAAGGTAAATAATTGGGTTTTTTTTGTTGGATGGTTGCGCACCTTGCACACTGCTCTTCTAAGATCAGAAGCTGAGACTTAACGACACGGAATACATTGCTTCACGTTCTGGTTATGTAAAATTTCATGGATTTAGATGTCAGCTCAACATCAATGAACTGAAGTGAAGCTGGTGCCGACCCAGCAGATCGATGCTTGCCCTGGCTCGACTCTTGCCCTCGCTCGACGCTACAGAATGGTTGCTTAGCATCAGGGTATGTATTTCCATTTTCGTTTGTTCGCAGAATGGTCCTAGTGGGGAGGAGATTTGTTTCAAGCTCTTGATTTGTACTGATTTTATCCATTTACTGGAGGAAAAAAATACCTGCTCACAATGTGAGATTTGCATTTCAATCCCCTGGTATTGGTGGTTTGGTAAAAATAATAGTCAGAGGATTTTCTACTGTTCATTTTGAATAGAAAATGAATCAACGGCTATGTGTAGGCTCAGCCAACATTAGTATCTAGTGGGCAAGATGTTGGGATCGGGAATGGAAATGGAGAAGGGGCAGAACCCTCCATCTCCTCAGACCATGGTCAGCGTTCATCTCTGACCAAGAAATTCAAAGCAAGATCCTCCCGCAATGCCTCCCCTCGATGGCGTAATGATGACAAGGATGGCCATTACATATTTGAACTCGGAGAGAATTTGACCCCACGATGTAATGACATGTTTCTAGTATTGTTGGTAATCTTATTTTCGAGGGGTTTGGCCCACTGTTGATGACAAAATATTTTTCTACAATAGCCCTGGCCCCCATTTATCCTACTAATTTGGCTAATTTCTCTTCTGCTATCCTTTTTACAGATAAAATTCTCAGTAAAATGGGCGAAGGTAAGAATCTAGGATATATAAGGTCTCTCTGTATTTTCTTAGATTTGTCCAATGAATTTATTTGATTGGAATATGGTCAACGTTTATAGGGACATTTTGCCAAGTTTTAGAATGCTGGGACCGAAAATCAAAGGACTTTGTAGCTATTAAAATCGTTCGAGGCCTACAAAAGTACCGGGAGGCAGCAATGATTGAAATTGATGTGCTGCGTGAAGTTGCCAAGCATGATTGAACTGGTACACGGTATGAAAGAATGAATATCTGTCGAGATATGCCATTTAGTTAATCACTCCACATTTTTTAATAGATATAGCCATTCTGAGTGATTATTTTCTTTAGACTCCTTAAGTTATAGTATCTCACTGGTCGGTTGATGTGCGAGACTTGTTTGATACAGTTGTGTGCAAATGCGCGACTGGTTTGACTATAGGAATCACACGTGTATCGTGAGTTTTCAGCAGAACTTAATTTTTTTTCCTTAGTGAATGTTAGGTATTTTAAATGGCCTCTCAAAGATCTTATTTTGGTTGTTTCTAGAGAAGTTTTAAGTTTGTTGATGAATGTAAATTATCTTAACAAGTTTTTGAAAAACTTGGGCCAAGCTTATATGACTTTCTTAAGAAAAATAACTATCGCCCATTTCCCATTGATCTTGTTAAGGAGGTTGGCAGGCAACTTTTGCAGTCTGTAGCATGTTTGTAACTTCACTTATTTTTCCCTTATTAGAGAGCTTTATTGGCTGATCAGTAATATTATCATTTCGGAGTTGCATATATGATCTTTATTATTAATTAGGTCCTGAGAAAATGTCTATCCATTATAAGCGATATTCATTTGAGTTTAATAACAATCTGGATTGGCAGATATGCATGACTTGAAGCTCATTCACACATATTTAAAGCCAGAAAATACACTTTTTGTTTCTTCAGACATTGTGAAGATTCCATATAAGGTAGTTCAGTGGCAAGAGAAACAATTTTTTCTTGGTTAACAGTTCTGGTTGTATTCTCAAAACATAATTACTTGATAATGGCTCATTCTTTGGTTCAACACATTTACTCTCTGGTCTCTGTGTCTCTAATTCTATATTGGGTAAGCTTGGAAAGACGTCCTAGTAGGATCTACCACTTGAGTGACATTCCAATGTTCAAATGAGCTATTAAATAGAACCTATATCCAATTGCATTGTAATTCTTGACAGGACTTGGATGGAGCTACCCTTCTGATATTTGGAGTGTAGGATGCATACTGGTGGAGCTTTGCTTGATAATTTATCATACAATTTCATTTTTTGAAGATGATATTTAACCCATTGTAAATTAGAAATATATTTATCATAGTTGCATATTAAACATGCAGGGAAAGACACTATTTCAAACCCATGAGAATTTGGAACATCTTGCCATGATGGAAAGGGTTTTGGGCCCATTGCCACATCGTATCATAAAGAAAGCAGAGTGAGTTCCTTGACGTTTTTTAGTGAAATGGTGGCTCAGTTTTCTTTTCAGTTGTTGTAAAGGTCCTAAATGTCCTAATGTAAACCATAACATTCAATTCCACCCTATAAACACTCGCAAAAGTGCAAAATATTTTCGGCATGGAAAAAGGTTGCACTGGCCAGAAGGAGCATCTTCCAGAGATAGTATCCGAGCAGTTAGGAAGTTGAGCCCCCTAAGAGTATGCCTAACTATTTTATTTCATGTGCCTACGCATCTTAGAATGGTCCCACGATATTTACATTGTCTTTGGATGGCTAACTGATGGCTAACTGTTTTCCATTTAAATATGCCTTTTTGCAGAATTTGATCATGGAGCATGTGGACCATTCAGCTGGTCTACTTATAGACTTGCTGCAAGGACTTCTCAAGTTTGAGCCTTCGGAACGTTTGAAAGCTTCAGAAGTTTTGAGTCATCCATTCTTCTTAGAGGGTCCCAAATTTCATAAATATGGTGCATAGAAATCATGAGAATTCTGATTTGCTGCATGGGACAATGTTGGATTGTTATCAACTTCGTTGGTCTCGGGTGCCAGGCATCTTCAGTCCCCAGGCTTCTGAACCAGGAGAACTTTGAGACATCCATTATTCGAAGATAGTGCTGTGTGCCTAACGATAATCCATTACAGCATAAAGTTTGGGCTCTCCCTGCATGAGACAAATATGAGTGGGATTGATTTTGTTGGTCTCTGCCACAAAGGTCCCCAATCGAGTTAAAAGCGAATGGGATATGTACTGGGTTGGGACAATTTTTTGGGTGGCTATGTTCCGTTCTGGAGATTGGATCTGTGCGCAGGATTTTAAGGATTATGGCTCGGACACCTTATATGCAAAAGGAGCATCCTAATGGTACATTCAATTAGGAATCAAAATCAAGGTAAATGGGATATTCACTATTTGGGACAAATTTTGGGTGCCTAATGGTACATTCAAATAGGAATCAAAAGCAATGTAAATGGGATATTCCCTGTTTGGGACAAATTTTAGGTGCTATGTTTCAGTGTGGAGATGGCGCTGTGCCTCGGGGCTCTTAGAAATTATTTAGCCAGATCTTCCCATCACAATAAACTTATTTGGTGTCTACTTTTACATTATAAAATACTGTAAAATAAGAACCGTTAGTGTCTACTTTTACATTATATTGAATGTTTACTAATTTTCAACACAACTGCAAATTATTTCAAATAAAGCTAATTTTTTAATTCAAATCACAAATATGGTTAAAGTAGAGTTAACATTTTAAATTATTCAAATTAAGATGGAAGGGTGTCATTGAATGAGGGAATATCCTAATTCTAAAGTTTGTTTTTTCTTTTGAGCTATTATCGTTAATTCCACCTGGTCAATGAGTAGAATTACCGTTGAAATTTAAAGGTTTCTTTTATATTTTATTTTCATAGTAAGTATATAATGTTTAGTATCAATTTTCAGAACAAAGCATGATAAACTGCATCTGAGTTGCTACTCCTTGAATGTGGACAATCTATGTTTACAATTTTTTCAGAAGGAAATCCACTGATTCATTGTCTAAGTCAGTTGAAAAGCAACAAAATATAGACATTGTCCAAGAAATCTTTGAGGAGGGGTCAGCAATGCTCGCTGAAAGGTAGATAGACATTTCTAGCTTAGCATCCTTGCAGTAGATTATGTTTTGTAAACACAGACTTATCATTGGATTCAGAACAAAGCATGATAAACTGCATCTGAGTTGCTGCTCCTTGAATGTGGGCAATCTATGTTTACAATTTTTTATTAAAATTAGATAATTGTGTTGCAAATTTGAATTGTGGCTATGCATGGGTAATGCTTGCTTATATTTTGCAATTTTTGAATTTTCAATTTTTCAATCTGTTTTTTTTTTTTAAATAATCTTTTTCCTGTTAACAGATTTAGTTTATACTCGGTTCAGCCTTAGTAAAAGCATTAATCTATTTCTTATGTGTTTTTTGGGGTATTAGGGTGCATATCAACTAAATCATGGGAGTCTCTTGCCAAAGGAGAAACCTTTGATGTTCAAGATTGTCCTTGAGAACCCCTTAATTATAATCTTAAATTGGACAAGACTGTAAAGAATCAAACTCGCATAAAAGAGAAAATGCATCTCCTTACTCTAGGATGGAGATTTGAGTTCAATTCTGGGTGTCACGATGTTCATTATATCTCCTGGTCAGAATTACTATTCTCTTTTACAAGCATGTTCAGCATGGAAGAAGCAACAAAAGATTCATAGAGTAATAGATGGAGGTGATCAGTGTCACAAACTCGAACACAATTCAAAACATACAAATAGTTTACTCTCTGGATGAGGTAAATATCGAAAATCCTCTCAGCATTTTTGTATAGGGTGACACAGGCATCTTTTCCCTCTCCTCTTCATCCAGATCTTCCTGGGATTTTGGCAATTCATCTGGTTGAATGAAAGGATGTTCTTTTGGTGAATTGGTATCACTAACTGGAGAACTGGATGAAGTCATTGGGATTTGTTCTTTGCTCTGAGCCCCATTTTGCAGCTTTGGCATTTTTGCAATCGTGCTTACAATGAGAGATTTCATGCCCCCTGATTGTCTCACTAATTTTTCTGTTCGTTCCAAGGGCTGACAGTCAGAGATTCCATCCTCTGAAGATGAAACATTACACAGCTACTCAGATTCCTCCTGCAAATTTTAAATTTTATATTCTCGTTAAACACATTAGAATGTGTATCTAGCTCATCAGGCTAGCATTTGAGATCTCTTTTGCGTCTGTGCTATATTTCAACAATTTTCAACGGAGAAAAATATATAAAAGTGGATACAAGCTCTTCATTTGCTGATCAGAATTCTTGCATCACTATAAAAATTGGGAAAGTTCACCAACTATTTAGGAAAGCGTGTAGTTCCTTAATGCTTTTCAAATATTCTGATATAATAATCACTTCTTACATCTGGCATCTTACTCTTACATGCTAAATAGAACAAATATCAATGTTTATGAAAATCAAACCTTCATCTTCTCAAATTCAAAAAATGTCACCAACAGTTGAATGATTCCTCGCCTTCCAGAGTTGAACATCGCTCTGCAGAGAAAATTTAAGTTGTCTTAACTGGACTTGGATATATCAACCATAAAAAGAAATCAAGAATATGCTCATCTCAGCAATTGTAGAAGATTCAAGTACAAGAAATTTGCACAATCTTGAGGTAATCCACAATCCACAATCCCTAAATGGAAATGGAAACTAACTTGAGGATAGTCTGTGGACACCAAAATCTAATTTTTCGAATTAAGAATTCCCCCAGAAACCAACAATTAAACAAAGTGTTTATTAAGAAGAGTGACTTCAATCATATGGTAGCATGGATAGCTAATTCACATACTGAATACTCAATTAAAATATGAGGCATGAGTGTTCGGTTTTTATTATCCAGTGAGGAACAAACAATGAAACCAAAATAATTTACTCACAATATGCTCTACTCCATTCCTGGTGGAGCACACATCACATTTAGAAAAATGTATCGTACATATAATATTTACATTAGCCATAAACAGTGAAGGCTCTTAGAAAACTGCAGTCAACTGCTTTCTTCCTCCCAAAGAGCACTGGGAATATATAGGAAACAGAGTGGACCGAGATCATAATGAAATGAAAGTAGAGCCCTACTTATTGTATCTTACAAATGATCTGCTAGAGGTGGACCAGTGTCACAAACTCGAACACGATCCAAAACATACAAATAGTTTCACTCTCTGGATGAGGTAAATATCGAAAATTGTCTCAGCATTTTTGTGTAGGGTGAATCAGGGATCTTTTCCCTCTCCTCTTCATCCAGATCTTCCTGGGAGTTTGGCAATATAGAATGGTGTTTCCTTCCTTTTAGGATTTGGTATGTTATTTATACTGAGGTAAGAGAATTCGAAAGGAGGCCTTTCCCTGTTATGGCCTTGTATATCTTTATCTCAGCTATGAAGGATTAAATCCTTGCTTTTCCACGTGATGTACTGAAATAAAAACTAGCTGTAAAGAATATTGTAGAATGCATTTTGTTGCAAGTTTGTCATGCTAATAATTGAGTATTTGACATTGCAGGCTGGGCTCAGAATATACGGTGCAGACAGTATCAGGATTGTTCGCCTGTGCTGTCTGTCAAACTGACATCACACCTAGTGAGGGCATTTCTGTGCATGCTGGATCCTTTTTTTCAAGAAATATGCGCTCTTGGGAAGGCTCCTTTCTATGTTCAAGCTGTAAATTGAAGAAAGATGCAATGGAAGGCAAGCAATCATCAAGAGTGACAGCAACATAAATATCATTCGGGTTAGGCTGAATGCACATCCTATGACCATCTCATGTGATCTCAACTTCCAGACTTTGGAGGCACAATTCTGGTTTTGTACTTCCAGACTTTGCAGGCACAATTCTGGTTTTGTTATAAATTGGTTGAGTATAAACTAATGCACTCCATTCCACGTGAATTTCGATGGAGATGGTAGATGGAGATGGTAGTGATGAGTAAAAAGATAAATTTCTAAAACAATTGGGTTATTATTAATATTTGTGTTAAGAGTTAACTTTTTAAACTGTAAACTGACTTTAGTATCCAATTATTTTAATCGACCCGATTGATTTGATTATAATTTTTACCTCAACAAAAGTTGGAAGTAGATATTAACATGGGAGAACATTGTGATGAAAGTGATTAATGCGATATTTGCATAATGGCTATCATTCATTTAATAATGAGGTTGGTTTCAATGTCAAAAGTGTGCCAAAAGTAAAGTAAAATATAAAAATAAAAGTTATATATTTTCTGAAAGTACTTTACTTTGAAAATTATAAAAAAGTTAATATAATTATTGTACAAATTGTCATTGGTTTTAACTTTTAAATTTCTGGTCAACAATGAATTAATAAACATATACCAAATCTTAAACATATACCAATTAAACTTTTAAGTCACTTTTTAAAGGTGCAATTAAGTTGAGCTTACATCTTGTTATTCAATTGATGGACACTGAATATTAAATATAAGATAAATATATAGGAGTAGCATGTGAGTGTCAGTGTTATAAATAATATTCTTTTTATTATTAATAAAAATATAGATAGTTAGTTTCATTTTAAAGGGTTATAAATATGAGTTATAAATACAAGACTTAAAAGGTTGTAAATATTTAATGGGTTGTAAATGAGTTATTAATTGTTTTTACTCAAAACCTGATAAATAGCAATTTCTTTTTAATTGAGTGACTCAAATTCATGTTTCTTTATGTTGAAGGTAAACCCACTAAAGTGGAAAAAATTGTGATGCCAATAATTGGAGGGATTGTCATCATGGGGTGATAAGAAATTTAATATTCCAAGAGGAGGTAGTAAATTATTCTAAATAAATTAGCAATGCAACAACATAAATGTTTGCAACAAATTTAGAGAGATCCACCTTGTTGAATAATGCACAGACTACATGGATAATGGATTTCTGCACTTTATGCCTTACGGCATTTTCTTTGCAACATCTGATGCAAATGCTAGTTTTAGGTTGGTATCTGAAAAATGGTATTAGAGCCCAAGTTACTGCACTTACTGTACTGGGCTTGAGAAAAGGCACCACCACTAGTTACTAAATGCACATGACTAGTAGTAAATGAAAATTTCTGATATTAGTTGGTATGTTTCATAGGAAGCTGAGTATTGTGCAATAATGGAGAACTCTCCTCTAGCTATTGTTGGTGGGGAAGATTTGTGTGTGGAACTGGTGGAAGGTAGAACTACATTTCCTTCCCACCTTGTGTATATAGTAAGGAATCTGCAATAGCAAATACTACAACATTGGAATAACAATGAGCAGTTTTTGAAAACGAGTGAGGAGCAGGTAAATCTAATTAGAGACTAGACTGAGAAATCCAACCACAAAAGTGTATATATAGAAGGATTAAAGAGAAAAAATAATGGGATAGAATCTGAAAAATATGGAAGTGGAGAAGAGTCATATCATAGCGCCCAAAAAGCATGTAGGGGAAAGAAGAAAATGGAGTTACAAGAGGAGTTTAGGAATATCAAACCCCATACTTTTGATGGAGCAAGAGAGGAGGGTACAAAGCCATGGTTGCTGAACATGATTAAGCATTTCCAAGTATACGACTATGAGAGTTATTTATGACTATGAGAGTTATTTAAAGGCATGCCTCACTATTTACCAACTGCAGGGAAAAACTACTCTATCATGGGACGAGGTGAAATTCTCAAATTATAGTAAAATTCGATATAATAAATAAACATTAAAACATAATATATTAAAACCATAAGACTTAACCAAATCTATATAAAATACATATACTCAAGCTTATAATAGAATTCGTCACTAATACAAATCAACATAACAAACAGAAGCATTTATTGACAAAACACTTTGTAAACATAATTAAGCAATTTCAAATAAATGCAATGGAATATAAAATTTAGACTCCTACATTAACAAAAAAACATTGAAAAACTGCCTGCACATACAAACATACATCAACAAACATTGAGAAAACAAATTCACACATGTATATGCAATTTCAAGGAAGACACAAAATACAAATTTAAATAAGAAAACATAGAATTTTAAATTTTTAAATATGAAACACAAAATACAAATTCAAACAGAAAAACACATAATGTATAATTACAAATAAGGAAACACACATCATACAATTTCAATTCAATACAAAAAAAAAATAGTCAAATATGAAAATGCAACATTAAATAAGAAAACACACATTATACAAAGTAAAACATACATTTCATATACAAATTGAAATTTGTGGTATGAAATTAATTACAATCACAATACAATACAACAAACACATAATTACAATTATAAGCCACATACAATACAAATATTCATAAATAAACATTCACACAATGACTCACACATAAATATGCAATTTCAAATAAAGGAACATACAGAGTACAAGTTCAAACAAACACACAATATACAAATTCGACTAAACACACAACATACAATTTCAAATAAGTAATTGCACATGATACAATTTCAAGTCAACACAAGAAAACACTCAAGTATGCTTATGTAGCTTTAAAACACACACACACACATACACACAATATGCAAATTAAAATCTACATTGTGCATACAAATTCAAATTCATAATTCAATACAAGAAACACATGATTAAAATTTCAACGTAATTTATCTACCTTTTATATTAAATTTAATTTCCCATTCACTGCTCCAATCCACCTATGTACACATGTCTACGGTGGTAGCTTAACCAAGTTATGGTCATGCCAAGCATCACTGGATTTTGCATGATTTCTCATAGCATTAACGAAATATATGCAACCTTGTGTGGAAAACTATGGGATGCTTCACCACACTATTGTGGATGACATCCATCATAGTAATTCATATATTTATATATAATAATTTCAATCTTTCCTTGAATAATTATACTACTCTGATATTTAAGTATGGAAATTCAATATTTTAAGCTAAATAATTACACTGTGAAACACATATTTATAGACGTTAATGAAAATATTCCTTATTGACATTAATAATAATACAAAATGTGACAATGTCTTTTTTGGAGAGGTTAGATAAATAATAATAACAATAATATAATTTGAAGGTCATAGTCAAGCATAAGCACCAAATTGATGTATGATATCACCTTTTTGTGTGACAAAAGACCTATCCTCCTCGACCTATTTGATTGCTAAAATATATGGTGGACATCTCCCCCTCTATATTTAAACATGTGGTCTGATATGAGGAAGCACATTTCTTAACCATGAATCCTGCTCAATATATATATCTCCCCTTTTGATAGAAAGATTGCAATTATGTAAGTTAGAAATATGACTATACAAATACTATACAACAAATATAAGGATCACAAGGTTTCAAATCAAATATGTAACTTTCTTTACATGGTTTTAGAGTCACCCCAAGGGCGAGAAAATTATTTTTGGTATGAGCATGGGAAAATTAATCTTTTGAAGTGTCATGTTGTATGCAATTTTCACTTGAGATCATTTTCATTTTCATGTTAAGGGTAAAGTGCATGTATTATAACCATGCATATATGGATTTTTGATATTGTTATTCAAATTGCAAAATATTTGATAAATGTTACTTTTTTTGATGTTGCATAATTATTGGAAGGACCTCAGAAACAACTATATGAAAGTTAAATTAAATTATTTGAATGAATTATCTTTTTATTTTATGAGGCAGGCGAAGCCTAGGATGGAGTCAACTCTAAAGTTGAATGGAATAAGAATTTTCCCACTAATGGGATTCTATTAATAGAATTGTCTCACACTGGACTCTTTCGTGCTTAGATGCACCTAATACCTTAAGTGTAAACATTACTTTGTTATTTAAAATTGCCTTTTGTTTTTATTAGATAGTCAATTTAATAAAAGGGAAAAACTCAATTAAATATGGCGTATGTACCATTTTAAAAATTATATTTCTTATACACCCGATCGGGTTGAGCAACGTGGAAGGGAGCGTAATTAAGAAATGACGGTGGATGAGGCAAGTGACCACAGACGAGTTTCAAAACATGATTTTTATAGGTAAGTGGATCGGTGAGAAGGATCCCCGATCAGGACGAAAGGACATCCGGGTACAGGCAATCGACGGTGGAGCTGACAGGTTGCCAGAAACAAGCCCGAGGTATGATTCCATGGGGATAGGGTCCAACAGAGTGGACAGGGATTTGAGATTTAAAGGCATGCAGGGGGGAGATACCAGGAAGGAAAGGTGGCGGAGTGGAACGCGAGAAAAGGCTCGCAGTGAAACAGGAAAGAGCAAAATTAAGAGGAGTTATACAACGAGGAGAGTGGGAAGCTCTGGGAGCCAAGAAGAAAGAGAGGGGAAGCGTAGTTTGAAGCAAGGAAGCAGAGACAGCATGGAAGCAGAGGGTAGCAGGGTGGCATGAAGGTGGATGAGAAGCAGCGGAGGGGATGGAGACCAGGGACGAGGAGACATGGACGGGAAGGGCAAACGAAAAATGGAAGAGAGGCCCGAGTACTGCTACATTCCTGTCTATGAAGTCTCTGAGGGCGAGAGTGAAGAGATTGCAGAGGACCCGGAGAAGGTTGCACAAGAAATAAATAACAGCGACTGAAACACGAAAACAACAGGAAACAAAGATGCGAAAGGAAATCGGGAGGAAGAAGAAAGAAGGCCGAGGATGGAAGCCGAGGAAGGAAGAGGCAGACGGAGGAGAGGGAGAGGTCGCCGTGGCAGGGGTGGCCAGAGAAGACAAGGAATAGCAGAAGGACGCAGCAGACGGGGCCAACGCTGTCGTGAAGGCACTGAGGAAGATGGGGAGACCGGAGTGGGAGCCGAAGGAAGACAGGGCAGGCAGACCATAGAGACTAGGGTTAGAATAGCAGAGAGAGAATACAATGAGAGGACCAACCCAAAAATTAGAAGGATAATAGAGCATTGGGAGGAAGAGGCCATCCAGGCACAGTCAGAGGAAGAAATGGAGGACTGGATGCATCTCATGCCAAATCCAGGGTACACCCGAGGTCGAACGACAATATATAAGCAGTCGCTGCACCTATATTGGGTCATGAAAAGACTCATGACCAAAGCCATGGAGCAGATAGCTGTGGAAATGGCTGAATTGTCGCAGGGAATTCAGAACTTGAAGAAAGAGTTGAAGAATATTGTAATCACCCTGCTCGTGCAAGGAAAGAGGCTGGAAGATCTACAACAACAGCTTGAGGCGAACGGCTTGGTGATAAAAAAGGAGAAGAAGCAGCAAGAGGTCGCTGGAGAACAATGAAGAAAGGCATGTTTCCTGATGTAGTTAGAAATTGCAAATCTTAGTTTTGTTTTAGCTATGCATAGGGTTTATGATCATATTTACTTGCAGATATATGTCAGTAGTAACAGTTACAAGGCTAATGTGTATAAAGCATGGAAAGACAGATTGAAAACCTTTTATTTTTGGTCAGCAGTCAAAAACTATAGGTGGTCAATAAACCCGGTTTCCCCGCGGGGTGGGTTGAGACCACCTTAGATCTGTAATGGTTTCGTTGATAATAGAAAATGGCAACTCCTCAGCTTACAAAAAAAAAAATTATATTTCTTATAGGGTGATATTTCATGCTGGAAAAAATTTCAATTCTTTTTTCATTGGATGTGTGAAGAATAATTATGTCTTTCTTTTTTATTATATTGACTGAATTTAACATTGTGTATGCACTATTTTACAAATTATGTTGGACAAAATGACCTAGTTATATTCTCCTTTCTAATTGGACATATAAAGAATAATTACGTATTTCACTTTTATTATATTATTAATTTAATACACAATAAATAGTTAATTTAATATATTTTATGTAACATTTTATAAATTACACTACTTATAAAATATATGTTTTACATTGGACAAAATGTTCCTACACATTAAAATTTCACAATTCTTGTTATATATATGTACATATATTTTATTAGATATGAAGAATAATTATACATGGTAGATGAGTTTTTAAATGAAAATTATTATGATATTTGTATGTTTGCATTGTGTATGTTGAAACATCATAAACACATTGTATCAAGTGATGAATAAGAAATGTATCGAATACATCTTCTTCTCTTAAAATGACTTTTACCAATTCAATTAGCAAACCATGTAGTGCTAGGGATGAGGACTAAAATAAGGCATTGATTAGTAAAATTTGTCTTCAAGTGTAAAGATACTAGAAGGGGTGGGATCGTGACATTTTCTTTCTTAAGGGAAGCTTGGGTCAAATTTTTCATGAAATTGTTTGATTAAATTAATATTTCCTTATATAATAATGTGGTGAATGATTTATTTTCATTTGTTTCAAATGTTATATTTTACAATGGATAAAATTTATACTATATAAAATTATACTATTGGGAAATATTTGTTATGATAATTTGCGTTAACAATTAGAAAAGATTCTCTTTGCTTCAATATTATAATATCTACTAACAAGGTCAACCACTTGATGGTGGAAGTTTATGTGCCCCAAAAACTTTGCATTGTTGATATGATGTTTTTAACATATCAACATGTCTAGATGATTTAATTATATTGATTTAATATGTTATATGATTAATCATGTTAATGGATATATTTTTAAAACATATTAATTTATTAACGCTAATCAAAATTAAAATAAATTATGATAAAATTTTGCATGAATGATATTATTATTGTTGTAGTAGTATTATTTATTAAAAATGATTACTAATTATGTTTTCTCTTAATGTTTTATTATCAAAACATTTATAATTTTTTGTAAATGTTTTTATTAACTTATTAATGTTTGGAATGGTATATGTAAAAAAATAGAAAAAAAACATATTAAAAATATGAAAAAAATAAGGTTAAAAATATAAAAAAGATATGTAAACTATAATATTAATATTTATATTCCCCGGATACGGGTGTTAGATGAGCAATTAATGCACATCGACTACCGAACAAGTAGGTGGCTGATCCTTATGGCAACCTACGCCTTCCACTATGGAAATTAAGGTAGGTCCAGCTCCTCGATCAGTGCCATTAACCAGTTGTGAAAACCAAGAAATTCTCTGCAATTTCAGAAATATGGATCCAAGCCCCCTGTAATCATTCATTTAGCCTCTCAGTTGCTCTTGCCACCCCTATGCACCAGAGTTGAGCGTTCGCACTGCTACGAGAAGACGTTGCAGACTCCTCTACTGCGTCAACCTGGGCAATGGTCATCATTTTTCTCAATCCTTTCTCTGCAACCTGCATTTTGAGGTCTCGACCCCTCTCTCTGGCATAGATTTGAATTCGCCTATGCCTCTCAACATCCCCTTCATCATTCTTTCCCTACCTCTTGATCCTGAAACACAATGCTCACTGCAACTTTCTATTTGGAGTACCGTGCGCCAACGCCATAGAATGAGGTGCAAGCGAGGTGGTAGTTGGGATGGCACCACTCACCCTTCATCTCTACCCCTTCTGTCTCCACCTCCCATCTGCCTCCCCACCCCCAATCTCTTCCACTTCCCACCTCCTTGGTAGATACCCATACTCCCGCAGTGGTCGAGGTAGATTGGGCAGCCACGAGGTTCGGCGTTTAGGTGGAATCACCTAGCACACCACTTCCACTGCTTCTTCCCAGCGAACTCAATTATGGTTTCACTGCTCCATGGATAGGCCAACCATCATTGCCACCATCATGGAGGACTTCAAAGAGGTAACTAACTCATGCCCCAAACTACAGCTTAGCCCATAAATGAACCAGGCTCCTCCATCGCTCATCAACTGTCAGGGGGAGCGGAGCTCTAACCACCTGCTGAGAGACATGGACCATGTGTCGAACAACAGACAATAGACTCTGGGAGGTGAAACCACCCGTAAAGACAAAGGAATTCAAGCGGAGGACAATGCAGGTGGCAGGAAATCAACAGAAACTGGTTCAGAAGAATATGGCCGGTGTTTGATCGTGGAAGATAAGTCACCAAACTAAGCCACCTAGCTGCTGCATGCCAGGTCATGTGTCGGGTTTTGAGTTCGGTTTTGTTTATTTTAGTTTCACTATAGTCAATATTGAGTCTCGCGTCCAGCTCAGTTTCTGAGTTTTGGTTCTCTTGAGTTGTTCTACTGTGGTTATTTTTGAACTATACTGTGGGTTTTACTGTCACTGCCTTTTTGAATTTTATAGTATTTACACAATGTTAATTTTGGTTAAAAATTTTGAATTCTGGAACTATAGCCCCTACATGGGTAAAATGAAGTTTCCTTATCTCGTTCTCAGACTGGTTTCCCCAACTGGGGTAGTTCCGATATCAAGACTTGCTGTTTAAAATGGTTATATAGCTGACCTAGTACCGCAAAGGCCAGTGCCTCTTTGTACATTATGTTTTTATTAATAGATCAGTTTTACTTAGAAAAAAAAATATTAATATTTATATTGTGACTTTCAATTAAATTTATAGATTTTAACAATTATAGAAATATAAAAATATATCTTAACTAAATACATTTTTAAAAGTAAGCAAAAATTAGAAATATCAAATTATAAGTAAAATTGAATATAATAAATAAACATTAAAAAATGATACAATAAAAAGATAAGACTTCACCAAATCTATATAAAATACATACCTTCAAGTTTATAATAGACTTAATCACTAATACAAATCAACATAACAAACAGAAGCATTTATTGACAAAACTCTTTGTAAACATACTTAAGCAATTTCGAATAAATACAATTTCAAATGCAATGGAATATAATATTTAAGAACATATATTGACAAGAAAAACATTGAAAAAGCCACCTACACATAAAAACATACATCAACAAACATTAACAAAATCTGACATGTATATTGTCACATACCTCCTTGACCCAATATTAATACCACATATTATGTTCATTCACTAAATTTCACTTAGCTTAAACTTATATGTAATAGTTATCACATGCGTCCATATATAATCATCCCACAGACAAAGTTAACACCTGCAATTCTACTCATGCATACATCACATCATAGGGGAAGGAATAAATCATGATCATTCAAGATCTGGCATTCGAGTTTCGTTCCTCTTGAGGATTTTACTCAAGCATGAATTGAGACACTGTCAAAAATACAATTTTTAGTTTTCCCATATAAGAAGTTCATAGTCCCAATGTCATATCTTATGAAATACTAATCATAGTGAATAAATAGGTAATAAGACCTTTAGTAGATGTAATTCATAGTGTAAAAGGCCTATCATGGATCAGTTGAGAGAATTCAATGATGTACAAGGTAAGGAACAACATACAACACATGCCATGCAATGGAATTTGACGAAAGAAATTGAAATAATGTCACCTGGAAAAGTGAGCGTCGCCACCTAACCTAGAACTACCTACTTCAAGTTCAACCTCGAGCCAAGAGTTCTTTCCATTGATCAAATGCCTCATCTTGATCTCTTCCATGGGTATTTAATACCCTCCTTCTTGATATGGTTTCCATTAGTGTCATCCCACTTTTATGGATCTTTTTATCCATTTGCTTAGGCTTTTCCTAGAAATGTCATCTTTATCTCCCACGAGGATTTTGCTCATAAAAGGTTGCCTTTATCTCCCGCAAGGATTATATGTTTCTTCATAACTTATCATCTTTATCACATAAGTAGATTAATGGATATTTATCTAGAAACCCATTAAGCTTGTCTAGATCTAGATCTAGAAGCCTTTTCATGAAAGGATTATCCACTCCCATTCTCCATGGGATTTGGAAATAATCTCCTCTCTTGGTGTCTCGCTTTTCCAAGTGATTAATTATTTTATTTATTTCATAAAGTATTTAATTTTCTTGTTACATGTTATACCTAGATTTTACCAGCTTAGGTTATCAAAATTTTACATACAAGGGAGGGAGTTACATACTCACTCCCTTAAATTTACACCATCCTAGGTATATTATTGCATCTTGCAATATTATTTCCTCATTCAGAGGTAGTTTTCTCTGAATTCATACTCTCTGATGGGCTTACCATCTGATGTAAATCTTCTAATATATATCGGTTACAAAGAGCACATCTCCTTCCATCGTTGCCTATAACATTTGTTTCAATCAATGTTGTGAGAGATTTTAGATGCAGAAACCTAACTATGTTTACCATAGTTAATATCATAATTTGATATACATTACTACTATTTGTGTAGGTAAAAATTATATCTCCCACCATTTATTGTATTTGAATAATGCATGTTCTTCCCGTGCCTTCTTCCAAGACTTTGTGTTCTTACCGAACACTTGCTTCCTCCAGTTTCCCTGCACACAACACGTAAACTAGCACATTTTCCAAATCAATATGTACAAAATTCATATCAGGTTAGCTCACACACAACCATCAAAATCATATTTAGCCGTTAATTATAGATCACCTATAATCCTCATGGATCATAATCATAATCACCTGCTTACAACAATGACACAAAACATTGATACTTATCCTTAGTTTCCACCTTCCTCCTGCCTTTCTACACACTCTGGATTAGTTTCCTTATCTAGAAATCACCCAGTGTCTTCACGTATACCTTCACATAGTATGTGTTACACACACACACACACCTATGCATGCCATATATTATCATGCAGTACATATATCCATAATAGTACCCTATGTACCTCTTGTACACAGTACCATCTTGTACTCCATACCGATGTCCATAACATAACCTACATGACATACACTCCCTCCACATGCGCAGAAGCTTCATTCTCATGCCTCGATTTCCTATTCAGATTGACAATTCTTCCTAGGTATTCCTCTCCTCTTCCATCAAGGAGCTTCACAAAATTCTTGGAGATAGAACTGAATTGTTTGTTAAAAAGTTTCACATGTTGAAACTGTCTCATACGTCCCAAAGGTTGAGTTTTGTTTCCATCATCCGAGAAAGGTTGAGTTCTCTGTTGTGAATGTTGAACTGGTCGTGATATATCTTCCTTAATGGGTCAATCCATTTCATGGGAATTAGTTGTTGAGTCATACGATTTAATCATGTTGGTGAATTCCTCACTACAATGGATGGATTGGTGGTGGTTACCGCCGAATGGGAAATACGGTGACCGGGTAGACACACAAGTGGACCAAATCTCTTCATCTTTCTAGTTACCATAGCACAACATGCACTTTTTCCCACTATGCTTTTAGCCCACATAATTTAATATCGACATTATGGATGAGGCCATTTATGAAATTCCTAAATACCCAATGTATGGAAATTGATAATTTGTAACGTCCCACTCAAGTCGAGATCATGAAAATAGAGTCAAAGAAATTTTTGGAGGAGGTCGTATTTTGGAGTTTTAAATTCCAGAATTCTTCAATTCCTTAATAATATAATACGCCAAAGAAGCCATAACAACTCCTTTACCTCCAAAAAAATGTTTTGTATATTACAAAGCGGATTAGATTTCTTTGGTACTTTTGTTGCTAGCCTATCATGTAAAAATGTACTCAAGTTTAAGTACATGAATCGAGCCCATGGGCATGGATTTGAGACAAGCTTAACAATTCCACATATTTATTACACACTTTGCAGCCATGGAAAGCCATCTTCAAAAACATATAGAGAGGGAAACACACACACCTCAAAGCTTATCTTGATAGCTGTTTGATGTAGGTTTGATTGAAGTCTCTTGCGAATTCTTTCAGATTTAACCCTATATTAATTTTTTTGTTACCATATGGTCTTCCAAGTGGACATGTTTTAGCATACAACTTAGATGGGGGTAGAAAACATCTTTCACCAAAGCATAAAAACTTCCTCTTTAATTAAATTGCTTGATATAATAATGTGTTACATATATATTGAATTAACATATGTATATTCATGGTTCCTCAATAAACCATTAAGGAATCCTAACTTTCTTTAAAGAAAACAAATATATATGACCTTAACATGTTCTAAGTTTCAAATTTTAACTTGACCTTTATGGATTATATATTTTTTTTAAACTCGTAATGGAAATGCTACGGAGTTCCATTAGTCCATAAGCCTTAGTGTTTGAACCTTTTCTCTAATGGCATTTGTAACGAACTTCCTTAGCCTACCCTGAAATTTAGCTCCTAAGCTCCCATTCCATAAAGGTATTTTTTTTTTTTTTGGCTATATTTAATCGTTAAGATACAATACTACTTAGGGTACCTTTAGCCTACCCTTATATCATCATTAGTAATTCTATAATAGACTCCACAATCATTATCAATTTAATTATAGAGTGGTTTTGGTATGGCCTTTTAACCTTATTGTCAAGGCTTATGTGTCAAATTTCTAGTAAACATGATTTAGTAGATGAATACAAAACTAACCATAACATGCAACCTATACTTTCCTTACCTACATAAATGATCTTAATTAAACTCTACTATCATGATCAACCATCATTATTATAGGATTTGTTTCCATCATGCATAACGAATTGGTTAATTAAATACAAATCTTAGATCAGGCATTATACAGGTAACCTATCTCATAGACATGCTAGGTACCGTCACTGACATGATGATATTCAAGTCAATTTCAGAGGATATATTATAGACCCATATATGCATAACCAAAAGGATGTTCCATCAATTCCTTATACGACATGGAGGAGCATCTAATTTCATTATCCATGACATACACCATGGCGAACCTTTGATAATACTATGGGAGACATTCCTCTATTATTTTTAATTGGTGCAAAGTTATGGAGCTTGTATACTTTTAAAATAATTATTTGGTTGTGTACTTGGCTTAAGTTTATCTTAACTAGAATTGGCAACATAATATGATTCCATATTTTACTTACTAAATATTCATATCTATTTTTTCCAAGGAAAATATGTATCATAGAATATGGCAATTGGGTGTCGAAGGAGTTTAGCTCAAGCAGTAGAGGCACATATTGTCTTTCTGGCTATGGTGGATTCAAATCTTTGGAGACATGCTATACATCATGAAAATTGGGAAAGAAAGTCATATAAATGAGTTCTATTGGGTTCTCCCATAACTGTTTGGCTGAAAAAAGGAACACTAAAATTGGGTCAAATGACCTTAGCTTAAGTAGTTAGGTAAAGACTTCATTTCTCCAGTAAAGTGCCTTCAATTCTCTAGAGGCATGTTCTGTTTGGTTTGCTTGTAAATTTTTTGAAACAGTTATATCTTGTGTAATAGTCGAAGATAATGTTTCAACGTTACTGATTATTTATTTATTTTTATTTAAGAAAGAGAAAAGAAAAATCTTACGAGTGGATTTGATTCGTTGTCTAGTGATGATTAAGTTTATGCAGTGCATAAAAAAAACATATGAACATTTATAATATAATTAATTTTCAACTTGTTATGCTTTATAATTATAGTAAGGAACTATAAGTTATTCGGGTAGACATAAAAGACATTTCTTGGTGTCATATGATCCTCTACTAATGATTAAGTTTATGTAATGGAACTTTAAAAAGAGATGAAAATTTATAATTACATTTATTTTTCGCTTGCCATAATTTATGATTATAATAAGAAATTTGAAGTTCTTGAAGTAATTATTGAAGGATAGTTTTTAATGTCATATTACTTCTTGAAGGATAGTTTTCAATGTCATATGAATCTCAGGAAAATCATATATAATAGCAAGGAAAATCCTTATATTTACCTATGTCGTTTGAAATGCCAATCAAAGATTTCAAATTTCGAAGTAACCGTTGCGATGTGCATGTAACGCCAAAAGGGCCAATAACGATGTAATAAGGCACATCGATTATGTGGTCCCCGCTCTCTCCCCGCGCATGCCTTAAAAAACCGTCACACAATCAAGTAGTTCATTCCATCACAGCACATCTTTATCAAACTTCCCTTTCTTGTTATTCCGACGTTCAGGATGCCTTTCTTGTTATTGCGATGTGCAGAATAGTTTGGAAGTTCCGGTAACTGATTTTAAATTTCCTACGAACGGTAACCGATGAGCGCCTCATTTCATTCCTTTCATATCTTTGGCACTCTGAACTGTAGGTTGGTCGGGTGGATGGTCGATGTCTGTATATATTTGTTCTGTGTTTTTATATAGGTGATGTCTACAGTTACTCTGTGGTTTATGTTGCTCAGAGGCTATCCAAAAGCTTTGGATGCATGGAGACGAAGCTTTTCTTCTATGGAAGAATCTGGTATGATTTCATTCTTGGTATGCTAAACTTTTTCCACTCAGATTTGAGCTTTCATCTTTGCAGAATTGCGATAAACAGAGTTGGTCGGACACTCCATCAATCATAACAGGTAAGTAGATATGCAATTCCCAGTCCTACTTTAGCTTTTCTATAATAACAATAACAAATATATTACTTCAGCATGTTCGCATGTTTTTCTCAAATTTCTATATTACTTCTATTCCTAAATTTTTATGTGTTTACTGTTGCTTTGTGTTTCTATTTCTATGCGTTTATCTTATTCCTAAAATTCTGTGTTGATCGTTGCTTTGTGGTACGGTTTCTTTGAACGTTCAAATTAAAGTATCCAACGTTATGCAGTTTAGAGTGTCAGGGTTATCTGTACCAATCTCTTTCTATGTTATATGTTTTCTTTTATATTTTTCGTCCGGTTTGCTGTAAAAATCTGAGACTAGGTACGTCCATGAATATGCGGAACTTACATCCTTGAGTGTATAAATGGGACGTTGTAAACTTAGGCACTTCTTGTTTTTGTCATAAACACTTCTTGAGTCCAACTTTTAAGGGCGTCAAAGCCGTATGGCCATAAAAAAAAATGTACTTCTCCGTCCACCTTGCAATTTAATTTCCAACGATGTCGTTGCGGTAAATAACAGCAACCGTTTAGGATAAAGAAAGAATCATATTCCATGAATATCAGTAGCTTACATCCCAGAGAGAATAAATGGGAGGTTGTAAACTCGACACTTCCTTTTTCTTACAAACTCTTCTGAAGTCGAGATTTTAAAGGACCTTTTAAATGCTTTACACAATAAATATTTGCATGTTTTATATAAAAATTTTAAATTCGTGATGATATATTAGGGTTGATATTTTAAAAAAGGTGTTTTGTAATATTACAAAGACAATGATAATTGTTTTTAAATATATTATCATTTATGTCTTATAATTTTGATGTGTTTTATTGTTTTATATATTATATATATTTTATTAAATCAATTATTTTATTCATTATTGAGTATACTATTACATGATATTTTCATTATATTGTATATTTTATTTCTTAATATTTAGAATTCGAAAACCATTAGGATATATTGTTATTAGTATTGGCTTATTATTTATACAAATATTTTAATATTATTTAAAAAATCTAATTAAATAATAATTATAATATAAAATTAAATATATGGTAAAACTATATTCATTTATTTTACAAAATAGTCTTATATGTGATGATATATTTGTTTGTTGGATTTGTGAATTTTATTTAATGTAATAATATATTGTTTTTTTAACATTATTTGAGTGTAATAGTATAATGTGTTGTAGATATTATGAAAGATTTGATGTGGGAAAGGGAGAGGAAAGGAGGGAAAGGTGAGAGATAATGTGGAGGAAGTGGGGAAGAGGGAAAGGGAGACGAAGAGGTAGCGGAAGAAAGGGGAGAGAAAAGGGGAGGGAGTGTGGAAGAGAGTGAGAGGAAGGAAGGTGGGGTGATATGTGTAGAGGAGGAGGAGGAGGAGGAGAATGCAAAGGTGAAGAGGCATGGGTGGCAGGGGAGGAGGCTGCATGGTTGCAGACAGAGGCAAAGAAGGCACAAGAGGCAGAGGGGAAGTGGGAGGAGGCAGAAAAGGAGGTGGGAACAGGGGAGGGGGAAGACAAAGAGGGTGGTGGAGGTGGCAATAGGGGAGGAGGAGGGGTAGGAGGAAGGCGAGGAGATGACGAAGGAGGAAATAGGAAAAGAGGAGGAGGAGGAGTGGGAGGTAGAGGTAGAGGTGAGGGTGAAGGCGAAGGGGTAGGAGGAGGTGGAGGGGGCGAAGGCGAGGGAGGAGGAGGAGGAGGGGGAGGCGGGAGAAGAGGGGGGAGAGGAGGGAGCAGCGCAGGTGAGAGGAGGAGGAAGAAGAGGAGGAGCGCGCGGGGATGTGGGTGGAGGGGGCACGAAGGGCATAGTAGAGGCAGAGGAGGAGCGGAAGGGGGGGTTAAGTCAGGAGGAGGAGGACGGTGTGGTAAGAGATAGAGGCAGGGTAGGAGGAGGAGGTGGAGGGGCAGGTAGAGGCGGAGGGGGATGGGGGAGGATGGAGTGAGTGAGTGATGTGAGGAGGAGGAAGAGTTGGAGATGGCGTAGGTGGGAGGGAGGTGGGGAGGAGGGAGAAAAGGAGGGCAGAGAAGGGACGAGAGGGGGGTAGGAGGAGCGGGTAGGTGGGTGGGAGAGGTGCGGGTGGGGGACGCGGCGAGTAGGAGGGAGGAGGTGGAGGTATATGGGGATGGAGGAGTTAGGAGGGCGTGAGATGGAGGAGGGGGCGGGTAAGCATGAGGAGGAGGAAGAGAGGGTGAGAGGATGTGAGGAGTGGAGGAGACGAGGAGGAAGGAGGAGGAGGATGCAAGGGGGGAGATAGAGGAGGAGGAGGAGGGGGGAGGTAGATGTCGAGGTCGAGTAGGAGGAGGAGGAGGAGGAGGAGGAGGAGCTGTAGGCATAGATGGAGGAGAGTGGGAGGAGGAGGATGTTGAGGAGGAGGGGGTGCAAGGAGGAGGAGGGGAGGAGGAGGAGGTGAGGAGAAGGATGTCCAGGAGGAGGGGGGAGGAGGATGAGGAGGAGGAGGAGGGGGTGAGGAGAAGGATGTCCAGGAGGAGGGGGGAGGAGGATGAGGAGGAGAAGGAGGAGGCGGCAAAGGTAGAAGCAGAGGCAAAGGAGGAGGAGAGTGGGTGGACACAGAGGAGGGGAAAATGCAGAGGAGGAGGAGGAGGCTGGGGAAGGTAGAAGGTTAGAGGAGGAGGAGGAGGAGGAAAGGGGGTGGAGAGGATGAGGAGGAGGAGGGGGGAGGTAGAGGCAAAGGAGGAGATAGAGGAGGGGGTGAGATAGAGGCAGAGGAGGGGGAGGAGGAAGTGGGGGGGGAGGAGGAGGAGGAGGCAGAGGGGGAGGATGGGCGAGGAGGACGATGAGGTAGAGGATGAGGTGGAGGATGAGTAGGAGTAGAAGGAGGAGGGAGTGAGGAGGAGGTAGAGGATGAGGCAAAGGAGGAAGAGGAAGGGGTGGTGGTGAAGGAAGAGGTAGGGGAGTGGTGGAGGGGGAGAAGTGGTTGGAGGCTCAGGTAGAGGAGGGCAGGGATGAGGGGGAGAGGAGGAGGAGTGGTTGAAGGTAGAGGCAGAGGAAGGGAGAGGAGGGGGGGTAAGCAGATGAGTAGGATGAGGAGGAGGAGGGGGCAGAGGTAGAGGAGGATGGGGAGGAGGGATGGAGGTGGAGGAGTAGGAGGAGAAGAAGGCACAAAGGGGGAGGCAGATGAGGAGAAGGAGGAGGAGGAGGAGAAGAAGGCATAAAGGGGGAGGTTGATGAGGAGGATGAGGAGGGGGGAGGTGGAGGAGGTGGAGAAGGAGGCAAAAGGGGGGAGGGGGAGGACTAGGAGGAGGAGGAGGAGGAGGAGGAGGAGGAGGAGGGGG
>APFE030975179.1:105884-133343 GCA_000404065.3 Pinus taeda | reverse complement strand
CTTAGCCTTCAACATGATATTTGTTACACATATATAAAAGAATAAAGTTCAAATATATAAGATGCGAGAGATCAAATCCATTTAAGTACACTCTACACTCTCAAGGCATGATGAATATGTTAGATTTTCTCTGTTGATGTCAAATAAAAGCTACATTTCACCATTCTTAATACAAATTCAAAACTCACATATACTAATTACAAACAAAACGTTACAATCAATCTTAGGTTATGATCAGTAATGAATTCTTCACCTTTGTGCCATTCATTTTGATGCAAGAAGTATCCTTGAAAATGTTCTTGATAGCTTTAACCTATGCCAGATTTCCAGCCATAGTTGATGTTGCACAAGCATTGATATAGTTCAACTGCAATGTTATTTATGATATGATAATTGTAATTCTCTACTATTGGTAGACCCTCATTAAAGCATTGGATTCACTTACATCCTTTGGTGAAACTCTTGCATCTTTCAAATATTTCTGAATGGACATTGAAACTCCAAGCCTATCAGAGTGCTGATAAGTCATGTTGAAAGCATCACTAGTGACAGCCCCACCTAGGCACTTGGCTATTATGAGAGCTCCTCACTTCAGTGCATGCTCAAGAATATGGAGAAAAGACAAATTATGCTTTATCAAAATCCCCATACTCTTATACCTCGTTTGGAGAGAAAAACGTATTATGCTTATCAAAATCCCCATGTTCTTATAGTGTGAATTGCTCATAGTCTAAAATGATCTTTCAATATTTACAAACAACTCAAACCCAAGTTTGAATAACTTGAGTTTTGTTCATGAAAAGGGCTATGTAATTCATCTAGGCTTGTTAGGTCCCTATACTACTAGTGTCACTCATTATTGCTATTAGTACAATCCTCTTATTATATTGTTTTAACCATGTAGTCCCCATATTGCTATTATTGTGCCCTTACATTATTATTGTTATGTCGGCTCTGATTATATTATGACCCCTTAGACTCCTATATATAGAAAGGAGGTATTGTCATTTGTATCATCTAAGAATTGTTCATTTGTGTAATGTAAAAGAGGTTGCCCCCTCGAAGAGGCTTGTTTCTAAGGCGTTGATCTATATTTTCTATCTTTTGTGAGTTGGTTTCGTAACAAGGCTCATGTCCCTTGAAAATGAAGGATTCCTCACAATTCTATATTGAATGGCTAAATAATTCAAATCAGCGAGTATGACATCAATGATCAAGGTGCCAGTTCATAATGAATTTAAGGCTTAACTGTGATTTCCATTCTGCCTCTTATGTTCTAAATTTTTCATTTACTAGTAAATTAGACGAAATATCCATAGTGACTAGGTTCACATTGAGCTTACGATCAGGCCAGCACCTTCACCAATGAAAAGCCCATCATGATCTTTGCCCCATGGTCTGGAAGTTGTTTGTGGGTCATCATTCCTCTATGAAGGAGCTCAACAAGCAATAAATCCACCAACACCTGTAGCCAAAATTGAAGTGTTTGTGCCACCCGCAAGCATGATATCTGCCTCACCTCTCCAAATATGATTTGTAGTTGCACATAGGAAATGATGTGTTGTTTCACATGACGTTGAAATTTTGTAGGTCAGGCCCATTACTCCCATATGTATTGCCAACAATGCAGATCCCATATTTGCAATGGAATAAGGAACAAAATAAGGTGTCATCTTCCTAAAACCTTTATGTACAACATCGTTTGTTCCACCAGCATAAACTGTAAGGCCACTCATCGTCGAACCCACCAACACCCCTACACGCATCTTTTCTACATGAATAGAATATAGTAGTCATGTTAATAGAATCCATTTTGTGTTTATCCCTTGACATACCATGTACTAAGAGAAGCCGAGTGTATGAATATATTCTAAAATTCAAGTAGGGTAGGGGTTGAGTGGGATGGGTGGATCTTCACACTGTGTGATCTTAGGTTTACATAAGTGGGTTAGCATTTTCCTAAGTTTCTAGTATATTATTTAGTGATCATCCACTTCATTAGTAGACAACAAAATTTCTACCAAATCCTTTAATTAAATGAAATATCTATAATCTTAAGTTTATATGGATTGTGTATTTAATACTATTGAAAATCAAATGAGAGTATTTTATTTTCCTGAATTTTAGATATTAGAACATATCCTCAAAAATCTAGATGCATTTAGGTGAATCTTGATAAGATAAAACAAATAATGATAACACCAAATTTTCTATTTTTAAAACCTTTGTTGCATAATGTTGCAATCATTTTAAAACCACCTTCATTATCCATTGATCAATAGATTATCTCTCCCCCCAAAGACTTCACAACCATGAATATCCATTGCCCAATAGACTATCTCTCTAGAAAAATACTTCACAACAATGAATATCCATGATTCCATGAATTCCATACACATGTTTATGGCTCCACTACATGACATAGCTCGTAAGTATATCAAAAATAGATTCATGAATGCCTTGTCATGTTCTAGCATGTTTAGAACCATAACATTGAAATGCGCACTCTTTCATGTTTGTAATTTTATCTAATTTGTAACTAGAACCATAACATTGAAATGTACACACAAGCAGTTTGTAATTTTATGTGTGATGTAATTAGAACCATAACATTGAAATGTACACTTATTGAGCATTGAAATGTGGACTTATAGCTGCCCACCTGCACTCTCAACCATATATAGTCGTTAACATACATAACAATCATGGAACCACACATGTGAATGTTTGTGGCTATCCCAATCATGTGGTGTTAGAAATGTTGGGAGATAATCATGTGCGATTTTTATTCATTATTTATTATCAAGCCACACCACCTTGTACAACTGAATTATCTTGCCAATTTCCACCTTCTGATTCTGGGTGGGTGTAATTCAACTGCTCAACATTAGTTTCTTCATTTGAGACAAAAGGAAGCACCTTCATGCTCTTCTCTAGCTGTAAGTGTTTGTCAACTCTTCTCAACATGTAATCCATACATTACGGATGCTACATAGACTTACCCCACTCGAACTTCCAACTGCTGGTGTTCTTTGTGTATCCCCTTTTTTGTGATTGTTGTCCTTGTGAATCGTGATGCCTTCTACATTACAGCTACTAAAAAACAATTTGAGATATTCCTTGTTATAGAAGAAATTCCATTTTGGTGATGACAATGTGCATAACCTTCCATGAAGATCAATTTTAGTTTTATTTTTCAATGATCAATAGAGCTATGTGTGTGAGATCTATTTCTTGATTTTCATTAGTTTTCATATGAATTTTGTTGTATACTGTCTTATTTTCAAATAATATTGTGTATTTTTATGTTAATCTATATTTTTATATTTCTTGTTTTGTTGATTATAGGTATAAAATGCCACCTCTTGGTCACCCCAAAAAGGATTTCAAACAACTTTCACTTTTCGATACATTTGGTATCTCTTAGTGCTCTAATGAACTACATATTTCTAGAAATCAAGTATATGATCATGTGGATGAGGACCATGAATAAGATAGTGCAGAAATTATTGAAGAGGAACCAACATCCAAGAGGTACAAAAGAACATTCAACTCCAAATGGAAGATGAGATTTCGATGGGCTTATGCTGTAAAAGATCTTAATGGTGTTGAAAGGATAAAATGTTCATGGTGTGTAAAATTTAAAAGGAAAACTCGATTTGCTAAAGATGGAAGCACAACCCTTCAAGTTAGTTCTTTAAACATCCATGTAACGTTAGAGGCTCATAAATTTGTTTTGAAACTTGTAGAGGGAGAAAGTAAATAGAGTACTCTTCTAATTACAAAACATGTAGAGCTAATGGTTAATGCTCAAAAAGAGAGAATTATATCAGTTATTCAGAACATTTATTTTTTTGCAATATATAATCTATCTTAAGAAGTATATAAGTCAATTTGTGACTTGAATAGGTATAAAAACACTCCTCGCATGCTTCTAACAGATGAATACTTCGCATATACTAATACAACATCTGGAAAAGACTTTCTAGAAGCTCATAAGGAAGTATATTGCAAAAAATTAAAAGATGAGATTTTTCAAAGTCCATATTACTCACTTTTAGTTGATGAAAGCACTGACCGGGGTATGGTGTAACATTTGATTGTTTATATTACAGATTTGACAAATGATGGAAGAGGCCCCTGTGCTACAAAATTCATACAATCGTTACAAATTAGGGATGGGACATCACAGTCTATGTATGATGCTGTGACATCTCTTTTAATATACATGAATCTATCGATGACAAAGTTAGTTGGATTTGGATTTGATGGAGCATCATCCATGAGGGGTATTCATGAAGGTTTGTCTACTAAGCTTCATGGACATGCCCCTCATTTATTAGATATCCACTGTATAAATCATTGAGAAGCATTAGCATCAAATGATGTCTCCTCTTATTTTGAAGAGTTTCAGGCTATTGATAAGTTTGCAAACAAGATCTATTCATGGTTAGGGAAATATACTAAAATACATGGAGAATTGAAAGAGCTAATGGATTCATTTCAAATCATCAGGCTATAAGTGTTACAAATTCATCATATTAGATGGATTTCTATAGGAAAAGTCATGGAAAGACTCGTTAAGCTCATGTCTTCTTTGTCAAGAGCCTTGGAGTTAGTGGAGAAAAAATGCATGAGATGGCTACAATACTTCAAGTTCAATTTTGCATCCACTTACTTGCGGATGTGCTTATTGAGTTAAACAAGTTGAATCAAAAATTTCAAGAGGTTCATGTTGACATTACATCTATTGGAAAAAAATTGGATATCACTATTAGTTTGCTTCATAAATGCTTTCTAAGAGGCACATGTGGGGCAGGTGAAATGCACACATCATCCTTTTTAGGTAAAACACAACAAAGAACTCTTCATTTTGCATATTTCCCAGTTATAGTACATGTACATGAATTGAGGTTTGAGAGTTTACCAAAGTCACACAGATGAGGGACATTAGATGACTGCATTTTGCCGGGAAAGGGTTTTGTAATGAAGGTGATTGATTCTCTATATGCAAGGTTCACAGATTTACCTATTTTTAATGCACCTAAATTTTTTAGTCCTCGTAATTATTATGAGGATATGGATGACAGAGGCTCTCATGCAAGAACATGGTTGAAATGTTTATGTGAAAAGTTTAGTGTTGGAGGCTTGCTTGTTGTCTACAACATTAAATGTATGGGTGAAATTGATGAATTTATATGTACTATGTATAAATCTTACCCAAAGAAGCATATGTTTCAATCATGGAATGTATGTGGAGGTGAAACTGAATGGTTTGAAGGATTAACATGTTTAATGCAGCTATAGCAAGCAATTCTTGTTATTACAGCTAGTACAGTAGTTTGTGAAAGAGGTTTTTCAAAATTAAATCAGATAAAAAATGAAGATACATCAAGACTTTCTTTAAAAATATTGGATATGTTAATGTTTGTCTCTCTTAGTGCACCTCATGCTCTAAATGAGGTAGATTGGAATGCTATTTATGTTGAATGGAAAGAGATGAAAACTCGAAAACCTCTTCCACTATGAAAGTAGATTAAAAAAAATAGTAAGTTTCAATATTTATCACCATCATTGTCTTACTCTATCAAGCACTTGAATGAATATTTTGGTAAGTGAAATTTTTTAGTTTTATACCATTTGACTTTTGTAAATGAAAGCATAACCATATTTTCCAAGTTTGTATGTAAAGTTTTTCTGAAACATATTGAATGTAATCATTGTTGGATATTGCACAAGATATGTTAAGCTGGAGGACCACAACTGTAAAAGTTTTATAACTAAAAAAAGCTATCTTTGATGAATTTTGCGGCCAAGTTTAGGGACTGTAGTTCCAATCATTTGAGATGTGAAAATATTGGAAGTCTCAACTTTCTAAAAGAGTTTTAATAGACAATAGAACAATTCTTTGGTCAAATCTAAAGTTTATAAGTTAGAATTCCACTCGTACCTCCTATAGAAGCTAGAATTTATTTTTAATTTTGTAAATGAGACCTTCCATATACTTTTAATAAAAGTATTTTTGTTTTTTCGTATTTTTATTCTTATTTCAATTTCACTAAGATGTAATTATTTCTATATGCTTATTTTTTTTCTTAATTTAGATTCACATGGAGTTTCCCAACTATGATTTTGTCCCTATAGTTGGTTCAATTGTGGCTGAGTTCTAAGGCCTGTCCAATATGATCTTATGTAGTTACATTTTTCAATCACACATGTGTAAGAGTGGTAAATTTACTAATGTAGCCTTGGACGTAGTAGTACCTTTCTGTTTGTGAAAAAAATAAAAAATTTGAAGATAATTTACTCTTCTCAATTGAATTGCTTATTTTTTTTATGCTTTCCATTATGGAAGTGTGACCTAAATGTGCATCCTTCTGAATGAAATTAAGACCTGCCCTTCAAATTTGATCAATAATATCTATGGGCTCAAACGCAAGGGTTTAGCTATAAAAATTAGAAATTGGCAGATAAAGGGTTTCAAGTCTAATTGTTTCTATTTTGAATTTTTTAGGTTTTTTTTCTGTTGCTTTTTTTTTTGTTTTTGTGGTTTTTTTATGCTTTCCATTATGGAAGTGCGACTTTCTAAATGAAATTAAGACCTACCCTTCAAATTTGATCAATAATATGTACGGGTTCAAATGCAAGGGTTTAGTTATAAAAATTAGAAATTGGCAGATAAAGGGTTTCAAGTCTAATTGTTTCTATTTTGAATTTTTTAGGTTTTTTTTGTTGCTTATTGTTTTTTTTTGGTGGGTTTTTCCTTTCCCTTTCACCCTCTCCTCCTCACTATCTCACTCTTTTTCTTCCCCTTTTTTGCTTTGTTTTAATTAAGACCCTTAGTGCTTATCTCTTCTATGGGTCTAGGGAAACTCCAATATAACAAGATATATTTTGATGACACTTTGAGCCATGTTTTTCACCTCCTCCCTCTTCCTTCCATTGTTCCCATTTCTCATGGTACTTTTATAACGGGTTTAACTTGCACATCATTATGCCATGACAAGTAGATAAAGTGCGAAGTGGGCTAGCTCACTACGAATAAATGTTAAGATGTTAAGATATTGGGCCCAACAGAGAGTGGATTTGGTGGCCAACAAGTTCAGGCACAACACATTAATGCTAATTCAAGTGGAAATTTAGCAATTTCAACAAAATATTGTTGGAGAAATAGACTCTTTGTAACATATAGAAGATGTTGAAGGATTTGAGACCTAGATTCCAAATGTTAGGCACACAAGAAAAAGACTCAATCACTTTCCCATGGGAGGAGTGCTAGTGGACCTAAACCTAGTAAGGAAGGAAATGTTGCTCATATTGGATCAAATTCACCTTACTTCTTTAGGACTTCATGGGTGGATGAATCAAATTAACACATAGGCTTTCCTCAAAATCTAGGCTAAGTACTAAGAGGTAACAAGGAACCAATCATTCTTGACAAGATTGAAACTTCCAATCTAGATGAAGTACTTACTACACTTTCTTTCCTTACTCTTCATATATGTTTTTCCAATTTTAATTTGGCAACTCTTTTGGTTAATAGAATCTTAGTTTTCTGTTTTCAATCTTATATGAACTCAAATTCCTTTGAATGTTGAAGAAACTATGACATTTCTTTTAATTAGTTCTGTTTGATAATTTTAAAAAATAAGCTATAATATTTATTTTCACCAATATCAAATAAAATAAAATGTATTATTGTATATATAATAAAAATAACATTAAATATTTTTAAAAACAAAATAATAATTTAAACGAACAAAATAATTGTCTTCCAATATGATTTTAGAAATAACTTGTAAAATTTTGTTTAAACAATTTTTTATTTAAAATTAACAGGCATATTTACTTTTAATATGATTTTGAAAATAGCTTGTAAAATTCTGTTTAAACCATTTTTAATTTAAAATTAATTTAGAAATAACTTGTAAAATTCTCCTAAAAAAACTAAAGCTAAAATTAAAAAAGGCATACTTACTTTTAATAGACTTGAAAATAGCTTGTAAAATTCCGTTTAAAGCCGTTTTAATTTAAAAATAATTTAAAATAAACAGATATATTTACTTTTAATAATATTATAATGCAACGTTTTCATTTAAATTCATTCTATTTTACTAAAATTTTCCAACATATTTTTCGAATTTATAAATAATAATTTTCTATCTGGAAAGGATCTTCAAAACCTCAACACTCCAAGTATACAGCCAGGGAAATACTGGTAAAGAAGGTCTAATGAAAAACACTTTACGTGAGCTCAACGCGAACGTTCAGACTAAATAAATGACAAATTCACAGATGTCATTGTTGGGAAGGACAAGTTTAGCTGGCTGCTTTGAGAGGGCTTTTCTAGAACGCTTTCCTCGTGAAACCTTAATATCCACAGGCGGTCCTATCGACTTTAATGTGTCGTACGGATATAAATTGTAACCAAACGATTAGAGCACTCCTCGCCACCAATTTTCGTTCTGTATCTTCAGTTGTCGAAGGAATATTTTGTGAAACACCTTTTATTTGTATTATCCCACAGGTTTTTGTATCCACAGTTTCTTTTGGACTCTCGTTATTCGCATGTGCAACAATACATAGATTGTTAAACTGTTTTTGAGGGAAAATACCCAAAGATAAGCAATGAAGAGGCAAGGGCAGCATATTCACCCGACTAAACGCTTTCGAATTAATTAGATTTGACATCGTGATGCAGTACGATCGTTGGGCTTAAGTCATCGGTGTCAATAACATAATTTTAGTTTACTTAGTTTATGTTCCATGTTGCTTAAATTATTTACATTAGTAAACAACAAAAAAAAACAAAATACTTAATATCAGAATTGAAATAGTAATCTATTTCAGTACTCAGAGAGACAATTATTTATTCATAAAGACAACTATGGGGGAGGTGAATAGTTATACACTGTTGGGCTACCCATATGAACCTAAAAGTTAAGGGAAAAATGGTCAAAAGAGTCCTTGTAGTTTGGGTGGTTCTATCAATTTTCCATTAAGAGAAGATGCAGCTTCAGATCCACCATTGAAATAGTAATCTATTTCAATACTCAGAGATACAACTATTTATTCATAAAGGCAACTAGGGGCGGGGTGAATAGGTAGACACTGTTGCCCATATGAAACTAAAGTTTAAGGGAAAAATTGCAAAAGACTCTGTAGTTTGGATGTTTTCATCAATTCTCTATTAAGTAAAAGAAAAGATGCAGTTTGAGATCTATATAGTTTGTTATTCTTTTTATTAGTAAATTTGTGGGGTTTGCGGTTGTTGTGGGTCACTCAATAATATGTATGACTTAATTATTAGTAATAGCTGGGTTACAAATAAGGTTATTTTGACCTTGGTCTTTTGAGTTTCAATGATTTCACATATCAAGGATTACCAATTGAATTTCACATATCAAGAATTACCAATTGAGTTTCCCTTGAAGCATAGATTATTTGTCATTTTGATTTACTAATTTAAATATTGTGGAGTGTGGAGAGATTGTTTGTCATTTTGATTTCACTAATTTAAATAATTTAAATATTGTGGATTGTGGAGAGATTAGGACTTCCAAAACTTACTTTACACTTCAAATTGAAAACTATTCAATAATATTTTTTTAGGTTTATTCAGTTTCTTTCTATTTTTCTGTAAGTTATAGTATTCATTATGTTATTGAAAAGTGCAAAATCTCATTTTACAGCCCAATGTAATGTGTGAACTGTCCATCATCAAAGTTAAAATTTGTGTCGCATATAAAATTATATATAATATATAAATAATGGCATTATAACAAAAAATATATATAAAAAAATTTGATCTTTTCTGTTTATATTAAATCCATATTGAAAATGACTTTATGCTGCTATTTAGTTCGATATCGATATCATTACATAAACAAGCTACCTCCATAGTTACAGCACTCTAATTCTGCCTCCATAGCACGTTAAAGAATTGCAAAACATGATTTGCACCAGATTGGTAATCTCACACTCCTGAACTTCAAAATCTCGAATCCCTATTATCCGTTTAGTATGAACATACCGAACTTGGGTATAAGGTTGGCAATTTGGAGGTGCATATCTGGTGAATTCTGAGGTGTATATGACATTGTGAAGCCTTGAACTGGACAGTCGCAGTGTATCAATTTTGTAATCCCAAACCTTTGTGGCTAACTAGATGGGTATTAGGGTCATGTTTAATGAACCCAATACATGATTTGAATCCAATCTAACATAACACATAGTTATACGATTTTAAATTTGTTAAATAATCTTTTGGAATTATTTTGTATCATATTAGTTACTCTTTATTTATATATAAATATATAATATATATATATAATAATATAATAATATATATAATTACTGAGAGAAGGCTGTTTCATACCTCCCTCTACTTTACAACAAATGTATACTTTCAATTTTAATAAGTCAATTTTCCATCATTCACCGCCTGTCTACAAATTTTTACGGTTGAGTGAATATTGACTTAAATTTGTTAATTAATCATTTGGGGATTATTTTGTATCATATATTCTGCAGTTCAGTGAATATTGATTTTACATTCAATGAGTAGGCTATTTAATGACTATGAAGCAGCTCTACACAACGCAATGGCTCGCGCTCACCGAACTAATATTCTCAGTTTTAAAATTACTTTTTCTCTTTGCAAAAATCTGCATTAAAACTAATTCATCAGTCTATATATATTATAAAAATATAGTTATCTAAATATAATAATAATATAATACATAATAATATATAATAAATAAATATGGTACATTACTTTATTTAACTATTATATATTAAAAGCTAGTTTAGTGTTCAGAAATATTATAAAATGGTAAAAAAATAATAGCTTTAAGTAATGTTATTTTCTATGTAAATTATTTTGAAGTTGCCTCACTTTAAGATGAGTGATTATTTAAATAATAAATAATTAATTAACAAATTAAAAAAAATAGTAAAAAAAATAGACTAGGTTATAATAAAGTATTTCAATATCTATCTTAATTTCACATTCATTTTTGATAGATAATTAATTGAAAGTAAAAAAATATTTACTTTTGAGTATGATGGATATTTATAATATAGTGTTGATGAACACCATATAAAATATTGTTATTAATATTACCTGATGTGTACTATTGATTTTTTCCCTTAGCATTAGATGGTCTTAATATTTTGTGATGGTATTCTTTTACTTTGTAAAAGTTCGTAATATGGATTTCTTTTTGCTTGAAGTGGATGTTCATAATATTCTGCAAAATAATTATTTTACTCTACAACAAATGTTCATAATAATGTGGTCTATAATAAGTTTATATAATGCAGTATCTCATATATAGAAAGTATTCCTTATAGCATTGATAAGAATTTAACAAACAAATATTTTAATGAAAAATATATAGAGAGACGGCGATTTCTAATGAAAGGTATAAAGGAGATTTTTAATTCTTTCAATAGTTAATAGGATTAATATGTAACTTTTTAAAAAATATCAATATAAAAGTGTGTATATATATAGAGACAAAGAGAGAAACATGTAACATTTAAATGTATATAGAGAGACATGTTTTTTATTCTAGAATATGAGGAGGCATGTATTATCATTTTAATTTGTATATTGTGAGTTATAAATAAAAGAGTTCCAAGTCTATTTATGTAATATATAAAATAAGTGAAAATAAATTGTGTATTATACTTAAAATGTTTTATTATTGTGTTCCTCAAAACCAACTTACATCAACCTTAATTTCAAATGTAAAAAGAGTTTAAAGAAATTAAATGATGTGCAAACCTTTCTCAAGTTTATGTACTCAGAAAGAGGTTTCCATCTTGACACATTTGATCTCTCTTACCTTGATAGATCTATGCTCATTTATTTATAATCATACTTTAAATTATTTCCATTTAAGTTTACAATTCTAAACCATCCCTACAATACTTATTAGAAATTTATAAAAAATCACGTTTATAAAAACATAATTCATGCATATTATATATATATATATATATATATATATATATATATATAAATATAAATTAGTTGTTAAATTTTCATTTCTTTAAATATTTTAAAAGACTATACTTTCAAATTTAAAGGGACTATAGTATGTACATTTTCATGTAATCAGATATGAGTGTCTTGTTTCAAAAACAAAAAGATCTCATTCACTAATTTAATGGTTGTTTACCTATGAGGTTAAAAAAAAACTAATTTTTTTTGTTGATTAAAAACTTATATTGAAACATAAACATTGCCTTAAGAATGTCAAAGTTTTTCCATCTCACCATCGTGTTGTTTCACAAGGGAAACCAAACTAACTTTTATGAGTCCTACTATCATAATGTACCGACATAAAAAATTTCTACTTTTAAATACTCAACTATGTAACTACCCAGTAAAAAATTTAATGAGACTTTTAAAAAAAATAATGACATAGTAATTTAAGTATTAGGTGGTTTACACAGTGCATTATATTAGATATCATTTTGGGATTCAACTGTGTTAAGTAAGTCATTCACATATGGCCATTTCCATGAGAGGTAGTCGTAACTCACTAATTTCTCATGATTGAATAGTTCACTTAGCACTCATTGCATCGGGTGATGCTCACAGGGGTGAAGAAGTGGGATTGAAACTAGTGAAATGAATCACATAGCGTCAATCATCACTTCCGGGGCTTGCACCCAGTAACCAAGGCTTCCCGAGAGGTCACCCATCCTAGATTGCCTCTCGCTCAAGCGCGCTTACTGTGGAGTTTTCCCCACAATCAAGCCCACTTAGCTTCCTACCCCATTTGCAAAACCTCAGCAAGTATTGTGCCTCATGAACCATTCAAGTGGATATCCCTTCACTCTTTTTGAATTTAAGTATTAGGGGGTTTACACAGTGCACTATATTAGATATAATTTTGGGATTCAACTGTGTTCTCCTCTCATGGAAATGGTCATACGTGAATGACTTACTTAACACAGTTGAATCCTAAAATGATATCTAATACAATGCACTGTGTAAACACCCTAATACTTAAATTCAAAAAGAGTGAAGGGATCTCTACTTGAATGGTTCATGAGGCACGATACTTGTTAAGGTTTTGCAAATGGGGTAGCAAGCTAAGTGGGCTTGATTGTGGGGAAAACTCCACAGTTAAGCACCCTTCAGCCAGAGGCAATCTAGGATGGGTGACCTCTCGGGAAGCCCTGATTACCGGGTGCAAGCCCCGGAAGTGATGATTGACACTATGTGATTAATTCACTAGTTTCAATCCCACTTCTTCACCCCTGTGAACATCACCCGATGTAATGAGTGCTAAGTGAGCTATTCAATCATGAGAAATTAGTCAGTTACAACTACCTCTCATGGAAATGGTCATACATGAATGACTTACTTAACACAGTTGAATCCCAAAATGATATCTAACATAGTAATTAACAATTATTGAGGCCAAACATCTAACTATTTAAATAAATTTTTGTAATAAAAATTTCAGAGAAGAATTATGAACATCCATCATTTATTGGAAGATATCACTATGGTTGGGTCCTATACACTGTAACATGCTAGAAGTTTAATACAACATTGGAGGTGTCCTTTTATATCCACGAGGTTAGCATCTAGGTTGACCAAGATAGTGGCATTCAACTCTTTGAATTTTATTGAGGCATTAAATAATCTCAATATTGTCCTCATATTTCTCTTTGAGAACAAAACCCATGAGTCCCTTTATTTTCTAATTAAGGAAAATGGAGTTATGAGGATCACCTTCCCCTAGTTTGACTAGGATGAGGTATGCAACTAGAAACTTCAATTTGGATTTCTGATTCAAAGCTAGCTTGGTGATGATTGGTGGTTAATGCTTCTAATTGGCAAATCTTAGCCTAGATTTCAAGGGAGTTGATGTGTGGAAGATAGTAGCAATGGATTTTGATTATGTCTAGACTTAGGGCTTACCCAAAGGTCCAAAACATCTAGAATCCTTCTCAAATCTCATTCTCTAGCACAACATGACATTGGAGAAAAGGTCAAGTATAAAATACAACAACCCCTGAGAAGGAAAAAGATAATGGTACGAACAACATATAACTAAGGAAATGTTCATAATGCATTTTAATAGTGGTCCCAAATAAATGGTGGGACATGGTGAGGTGCTAAACATTGAGAGGGAAAATCCAAGGGTAGGAATCAGGTTTTGATAGATGTCCTAGTAAACCAAAGAAGTCTTAAGGAATCTATCACCACTGGTCACCCTATAGACCCATCACTAGATATCACCATGCAAAGACAAAAAAAATCAATGCTTGTAAATGATTTGAGATAGGAGTTGCTACCCATTCTCTGACACCTCAATGGGCTCAAATATTCTTCATTTGAGTCCCCGCTTTATCCTGTACTACTCAGATTCGTCGTTGAAAAACTTCTTCGGCCTTGACTTGTTCCATATAGGTGGAACCACTTCTTGTACTGTTGTGACCATTAGTGGAATCCACTTGTGAGAGATGAGAACCTCCGATGACAAATATACCAAAAGGCCAACACTAAAATAGATTGTTCCCACCTACAGTAAGGATTCTTTTCTTGTAACACAAAAGAGTCTGGGTTAGAAATATGGAAAGGATAAGGACCAAACAAAGTGAAGTTTGTCATCATAATGTTGTATACTTGAGGGTCTATTATCATGTTTGGTTGCATAAGGGTAGGATGGACATGCCACCCTCTCTTTTTAATGCAAGGAGATGTGGTCGGGTGCTGGGTCTCTACCTCGTACAACTAGCTTTGACTCGTGCCATTGGCTCTTTATCCAAAAACCCAATGAGGGATGCTTGAACCTGAGAAATGAGTAGGTGGATTTGATATCTTCACTCAGACCACTCCACTACTTGCTAATATAATGCCTGATTTATATCTAGATTTGAGCATGTCTCATTAGGAGAAAACACAAAACCTTGTTTTGTGACCTGCAGGAATAAGAAGTGATTAGGGTGGGGAAAGTTTAAATAAGTGCTTGAATACGAGTGAAAAATATTTCCAGCTTCCAACTCTTATAAATATTGTCTAGAGGGGAGCCATTTAGTAATATTTTAACCATGATGATGAGTAGTTGGGAGTCACCATCCACTTGGATTTCTCTAGAACCCTTCTCCCTGGAAAACTGGAGACCTACCTCCAACCCAAAGAATTCAACAAAAATATTTTTATTGATCCTAAAGCTCTCATTGTATAGGAATATAAATTGACCTTCACTATCTTGAAAGATCCCTCCATATCTTGTCTAGTCTAGGTTGCATTCTGAGACTCCATCAACATTTAGTTTTATGAAACGTAATGGGAAAGGCATATATGTTGATGAACATTCTCTCCCTTTATGTAACGAATAGGGATATGTTTCATATTCCATTGATGGAGACAACTTTATTTTCTTTATGATTTTTTCCTCATGTTGATTTTCCTCCCAATCTTCCTATGACCAAGAGTGGGATAAGGTTATTCCTCTAACTCTCTCTACTTGATTAGATTCTAGATGTTACTCTCTTTGGACTGCAATTGTTTGAAAATCCTATTGTTCCTTTCATTCAATATTGGTGCAATGGGCAGGAAAAAAGGAGACTTAGATACCAAGAGGCAGTCTAGAAAATTATTTTTTTGTGCAGTCACTACGATATAATTACATAACACTTGTTAAAGTATTGTAGGTTCTGTGAAATGAATTCGCAATGCTCAGTTCCAATTATGTAGGTGCGACGAAATTATTTTGTAGTGCTCTTTAAAAAATATGTATTGTGAAATTTAGGAAGGTGGAACGACTTGGGCTCTCTACAAAATCGAATTTCCATGACCTTGACTCACTTCCCGACTCATTGAGTGATGTCACATTCCTTTCCTTGTCAATATTTGCACACTAGCTCAAATTTTACGATAAAAAATTCAATCCAAAAGACGAGGCAATGTTCAAAGCAGTGGTACTCTATTTCAATCTTGAGTTCGCTATAACTCTCTCATGTTCCCACTGCTAGACACATTCCTATGCGAGTTGTGAGACCCTTTCAACAAGTGTACACAAAATATATTAACTAATCACAACAAATAATGCTTATTTTCTTAGTGTAATTTGATTGAAGAAGACGTTAATGACGAACAATACACAAAATAAAATTACAATATGCCAACATTTTATAGAAATAAATCAATTACTTCAACACTTGATTTCAATTCAAATTCAAAACCATATCAACTTGCAGTGCCATGGGCCATTAAATTGTGCCATTCACATAGAAAAACACTTGTTCAAACATAAGTAAAGTACAGGGATTTGCAACCTACGGGACTACAATTTCATAGATAACATGAGCCCTCTCTTCTCCTCCTTCTCTCTTTTTCTCCGAAGCACTCGTTATCTTTAAAGAGAAAGATAACATGGGACAACCAAGAGTCACAAGATATGAATCGTTTAATATTCTCTACAAACATGAAACTAAAACCATATTTACAACGGGAAATGCTTCCTCCACTTATTAAAAGAACAAACTCCTCCTAAATCAAATATTTACAAATTCTGAAAAAAACAATCAAATATCCCCCACCCCCCCAACATTTCCATGTGATCATCCCATCACATTAGAAAGATTTTGTCCAACCTTGATCGAATTTTATGCTCCATCTATGCACTTGCATTGGGCTTCCAAGGAAATAAAAGTTTATGATTCCATGCCCATAAGTTCTTTGACAAAATAACCTTTTTCTATACAACTGCTACATTCTTCCAAGTAGAATCTTCAACTAGATTACCTTTCCACTTCACCAAGTATTCCAAATATTCCTACCCTCTAGTCACCTTTGCAACCATTTTGTCCAAAATCATTTTAGCTCCTAATTTTTTTTACATAGTCATTTGTTTTAGCCACTGCTTCTCATTTTCTTCACCATTATATGTGTTTATTGTATATTTGTATTTGTGACTGGCCAGTTAAGAATACAAATCACTCACATTGAAAATTGGTGAAATAATTATGCCTGTAGGTAAATCCAGTTCATAAGAATTTGTAGAAAACTTGCGAAGTCTCTTGGAGGGACCTATCTTCTCCATCTTAAGATTATTATAAGCCCCTCTTGGAAATCTATCCTTTCTCAACTGAACTAGGTCCATGCCTTCCACCTCTCTTCTCTTGAAATACTCTCTCTTCTTCTATTTGGAGTTGTTGTCTTGTAACCTGTACTTAAATTTGTCATGTAACTCATTCATTACTACTACAAAATATTCTCCTTCAACACTTATTTGTTCCATTCTGCCTAAATCTCACAATTCACAAACTCCCCTAGGATGCATTCCATCCAAAATCTAAAATAGACTTTTCCCTGTGCTCCTATTTGACGAATTGTTATATGAAAACTCCACTTCTTGTAGTACATGATCCCACTGCTTGGGATGTTCACTTGCAAGGATTCTTAATATGTTCCCAAGGTTTCTCTTCACCACTTTCATCTATCTGTTAGATTGTGGATGATAGGATGAGCTTAACTTTATATTGGTTTCAAGGATCTTTTAGAAGGTTCTCCAAAAATTCCCTTTAAACCTTGTGTCTTTGTAAAAAATTATACTCTTTGGTAAACCATCTAGCCAAACAATCTCATTGAAAAATAAGTTAGCCACATGTGTAGCATCACCAGTTTTCTAACATGGAATAAAATGGACAATATTTGTAAATCTGTTGACAACTACAAGTATTTAGTCATTACCTCACTCAAACTCGACCATCAGTAGTTGCTTTGTGGGACAATCGTTTGTGTTGTGAGTGGAATTATTATGGAACTCACATCACTCGTTAGTGCCCTTTTTCTCATTCATTTTATTCTTCGCTTACATCTTTGTCTACCCTTTTCTCTTTGGCTTGGGGGTGCATTTTCTCTACTTTGGGTTTGCAGATCTAAAGGCTCACTTATGTTGCTTTAATTTCTCCTGAATCTTAGTAGCATATTAGTATGTTTCACCAACCAAGGAGATGTCAAGAAAATCCATGTCCTCCTAAATGTATTTGTGTAAACAAGAATGGTACTTGAGAACCAGATGTTTCTCATAATCTTTAATACCCATCTTTGTGTGTAGGGTATGAAAAGATTCATCAACTCATGCACATTTTGATCACTTTGATTCCATAATGTACTCCATTGTATGTACATGTCATATAGCTCCCAATACGGTAATATTGTTACTCAAAATAATCTTAGAATGAGTTCCAAGAGGGTATGACTAAAAATAGAGATGGTTCCTCAGCTTGTCTATGACATTATGTTTCCACCATACCTTGACATAGGGGATGGATTTAAGCAGTGCAAAAGTAATCTTCTCTCTCTTGGAGAATTTATGGATAAAAAAAAAACCTTCTAATAGATTTAGACATTTATGTACAACATCATCTATTTGACCTTTGGATATAGGGATATCGAAGTTAACTTATATCTTGAAGAGGTAGCGCCTCTGCAGTGGTCGTTGGATGAAGATGCATCACTAGTTGGCATCTGCTAAAGGATATGGGAGGAATTGTCCATCATTTCATTCCTATCTCGCTTAAGTGATTTTTTGAGCAATAATTTCATAGGATCTCTTGATCCCTTGTCTTTATTTTCTTCTGCCATGCGATGTCATCGGTGTCAGTGGGGCCAGTCTTGCAAGGGCTCAACCAATTCAAGTCCCAATTCCTTATCCTTCGACCTCATTGGGGACATGCACCCAAAAATAGAGACAGGGGAAAATGATTTCATACCACTTATATTGACTTATGTAGGAACAAAACATAATATAGATATAAACACAAGGATGTAGCAAAAATAAATCTTCATTTAATTAATATGAATGAACTTAAATATGCTTACATACATAATGGAAATAAAATAGCTCGGGCAATGATAGCTTATCTCTAAGAGTATATGTGGCAATTACATGCCTCTAAACTGTGTTACAATGAGGCTGAAGGTCCTTTATAATAATGAAAATAAAGGGAAACCATAGAAAACCAAAAACATAACCCTAGGAGATGGAATACCAAGAATTGTTTGGGCCCTGTTATGGTTAGTTGGTCAACCAAGTTCCTAGGATCCTAACTTAGTCATATGATCTCTATTTCGCACCTATGGTACCTTGTTAGAAGGGTATCTCCTAGTAGTACAATATTTGTGCAAAGCACCTACTTATGGATATAGGTCTGCTGCAGACCTCAAAAAAAGTTTGTTTACGGGCTGAAAATAACTTTGGACGTTGAGGACTTGAAAAACTGCTAAAAATAGTCATTTTTGCTATAATCAAGGATAATAATGAAGCCAGCTGGAGGTAAAGTTGGAATAAATGGGTGGAAACCAATACCCATGTGGATCAATAGATTTAATACTATGTTCAACAATTGTTTCTAAGGCCCCCTTCAGAATGAGCATACTAAAGCTTACAAAACCGAAATTAGAACTACAAGAATTGTTGCAAATGAAGTATATCAGACCAAACGTATATCACTATGGAGAGTATGAGTTTTTTATGTATGTAAGGACATAACACTAAGTTTTTGCATAGATTATAGATATATACAAAAAAGTACTATTTAAAAATAGAAATTGGCTACAAAGCATTGACGATTTATTTGACCAAGTTTTGGATGCAAAGATATTTTGTAAGATATACCTACAATCAAGCTACCACCAAATCAAGATTAAATAAGAAGATATTCAGAAAACTGCATTCCAAACTTGTTATGGACAATACAATTTCATATTCATCCGAATGGGGTTGATGAACAAACCATCAAATTTCATGTTCTTGATTAATAACATTTTCAACAAATATTGAGATATGTTTGTTTTGGTTTTTATAGATGATACCCTAATCTACTCAAGGGAAAAAAAGGAACATGTGGAACACTTAAGGCTAGTGCTGTAGACTTTAATGGAGCACCAACTATATGGAAAATTTACTAAGTGTGAATTTTGTCAATAGGAAATACAATATTTGAGGCATGTTCTTTTAGAAAAGAGGATAGTAGTAAAACCCGAAAAGGTGAAACCTATCCTAGATGGGATAATATTTAAGGACATATTAGACATTAGGTCCTTCATGGGGATAATAGGGTACTACAAGATATTTATAGAAGGTTTCTAGAAAATTGCATATCATATAACTTCATTACAGAAAAAAGGTTGCAAGTTTAACTAGACTCTTAAATGTGAGGAGAGTTTCAACACATCAAATCGCTTACATACCACCACCCTTGTTGTTAGAATTACATATGTGTAGCAAGATTTCACCATGTGCACTAATGCATCTATGAATGGATTAGGGTTTTTTCTCTCACACGAAGGACATGTAATTTGTTATGAGTCTTAGAAATTAAAGGAACATGAAAAAAGTTATGCCATCTATGACCTAGAGTTGGCAATAATTATACACATTCTCGAAACTTTATGACACTAACTTAATGGGAAATGATTTGTGCTAATAACTAACAATGTCAACCTAAATTATTTGTTTAACCAAGCTAACTTAAATGTAAGATAGATTAGATGCCTGAATACAATTTTCAAATCAAACACATAAAAGGCAAGGAAAATAAGGTTGAAAATTCTCTTAGTAGGAGAATAAGCCTATTGCATGATACATCCACAATTTAGTATGAAATAAAACTACTAGAAAAAATTAAAACAACATACAAAAATGATGAAAGCAACTAAGAAAGAAGGGAAAATGTGTAAACAACAAAATGTAAATTAAATAAATGTTGGGAATTCAATAATGAAGGGATGATAAAATACAAAAACAGAAGTTTTGTACCATATTTAAAGATTTAAGGAAAGCTTTATTGGATTGTTTTCGTACGAGTACATATTTGAGACACCCATGCTGCCAAAATATGCTCAAAACAATGAAACAACATTATTACTAGCCAAACATGAAAAATAAGATAAAAATATATATAGCATGATTCTTGTAGTTCCATTTAGTTAAATTTGAACACCATCATCCAACAAGGTTGCAACAACCCTGCCCCATACATGAATGGAAATGGGAAACCATCATCATGGGTTTCAATACTAGACTTCCTAAAACAAATAAACACCATGAGAATATTATGGTTGTGGTAAAGAAACTAACTAAAGTGATCAATTTCATCCCTATAAAGTCCACCTATAAATTTGTTAATATAGAAAGCATTTTAATTAAGGATATATTCATATTGCACGAAACGCCAAGGAGTAAAATGTGAGATAGAGACACAAATTTTACAGGAAATTTCTAGAGAGGTTTGTACAAGGACCTAGGGACTCAGCTAAGTTACAACATTTCCTATAATCTACAAAAAAATGAAAAATCGTAGAGGAAAAAACAGATTATAGAAGATATTCTTAAGATGTAAGTTATGGAAAAGCCTAAGAAATGGAAGAACATCAAAACCTAGTTGAATTTTCATGCAATAAAGGACATCAATAATCATTGAAAAATGAGCCCCTTTTAAGTTATATATTGTAGGAACCACAGAAGACTACCAAATTGGGACAATTCAGTGGATTAGATGATGGTAGGCCTATACATGCCCAAGGAATTGAACATATTGTATGTAAGTAAAAGGAAAATTTAAAGGATGTGCAAGAGAGACAAAAAAATTACGTGGATCTAAAAATGACACCTTTAGAGTTCAAAGTAGGATACCTTGTCTACCTAAGTGTTAAGCTAAAAAGAAGAAAACTTGGGTTTGGAAGTTCCGCCAAGTTAGTAGCAAGATACCATGGGTCATTCGAAGTATTGGCCCAACTAGGCCTAGTAGCCTACCAGCTCACACTATCGATAAACATCAAAGTACAAATTTTTTTTCCTATTACTCTTTTATGAAAATAAGTGCATGATATGTCTTATGTTGTTGATTGGAATTTTTTCTAGGTGGATCTGGAGGGATATTTTCTAAATAAAGCATACATTGGATTAAATACAACACACATTGTTGAGAAAACGATTTACTATCTACACATGATGGAAATGTACTAATAGACTAAAGGAAATTCATTGGGAATTTTGTAATCTCCAATATTCTAAAATCACCTATCAAGGAAGGCTATACTAGATCCAAAAACTATTGATTTAACATTGCAAAAAGGGAAATTGTACAGGCTCGGTAACCTAGAAAAATTGAGAGATGTTGAGTTAAAATATAGATACTAATGGCAAGCTTTTTGAGAAGGAATGGGTATTAAAACCTATATGCAGTATAAAATGCTACTACATAATGTTATTTCTCAAATAGTGGAAACCAAGTTACTAGGAAAACTAATGGTGATAACATGTGGGAATAAAACTCAAATACAAGCTTGAAACCAACATTGCCATTTGTCTCAATAGATCTAGGCTACGTAGATTCTAGGAATGAGAGGAAAGTTGATCTAATCATGACCATTAGGAGTAAATTTGCAATTTCAAAGATCGAAAATCTTTAGGAATGGTCGGAAACCATATGAGGCATGCCACACTAATTAATTAGAAAATCATACATCAACAATAAGTTTGATTATGTAAGTATTTATGCAAGAATTTTAATTTAAACATACCCAAAAGTTAGTAACAAAGTAAATGGAACAAGTAGGGTTTCCATTAAATTAATCCTATTGTTACTAATATCTGGAGGACCCAACCCAAACAAGGGCTTAAGACCAAAGATGTTGACAATGAAGAAAAAGCTTACATTTCACATTAGAATGTTCTTAATTGGAAATAAGATTCCATGTATGTCATTGAAGAGTCATGGGATTATGGTAATATATCCATACTCTATCCTTCGCTCAAATATTTCACCAAATAACCTAACAATCATTGAATTTTACGAGTTTTAAATAACCATAGCAAACTATTAAAATGAACAATGTACTTTCATTACCTAAAGGGAAAGGACAATTGCATTTACAAGCATGAAGAACAAGGTCCTGAGGTTTTAAACCTCTCTCAAGTTTTACAATTACAGATTATAAATATCAGTGAATATACAACAACCATATAGACTAATAACATATGAGAAAAACCAATATACGAAAGGAGGGAACAAAAGTCATTCAAGAAATTAGATCTCAACCATGTATGGGAGAGAAATGGAGATGCTCTCATAATTGTGTCGAGGGTCATTGCATGTTGAAAAAACATTCAAGAGTAGGTCCACATGATGGCTTACCTCCCTTCCCCAGTCAGTAGCTTAACATTATCAAACTCTCACCTCCAGCTTAAAATTCTTTTTCCAAAATCAAACCATGAAGTAGTTATTATTTTGTCAAAGAACAAAAAAAGAATTTAAGAACTCAAAAAGGTGAATTAAAATAATAGTAAATACCTATTCTGGATTTAAGACCTCTGTGGCTTATTTCTTTTGACTTAGTTACTGGAGAAACCACAGTAAGAACCATTTTTTTCCAACGTTTCGAATCCCAACCGGGATCCATCATCAGGACCAAAAGAATGCTTGATAGAAGAAGAGCTGATTTTAGAGATAAATAGTAAAGAGGACAGAAAATTAAGAAGAAGGTCGGTTGTCACTATTTTCTTTTGATGAGAGGTCGGCCAATATTATTTAATAATTTTTAATAATTTTTTTAGGTACTAATTATGATTATTATAATTATAATTTTAATATTATTAAACCTAGGTTACTAATTTAATTAGATTACAAAAGGAGGGCTAAGACTAAGAAGAGCTGGTTACATTGATTTCTCTGATTAGGGGAACCCAGCTTCCACTAATCTCCATCCCATTGTCTCTGTTGAGATTATGAGGGTGCTTGATAATTTTGAGAGCTTCTCTCATCTTCCGCTTATGTTGTTGCTCCTCTCTAGCGATAATTGAAATGCTTTCCAAACAGATGTGGTGCTTAGCTTTTGAGGAGTGTTTAGCCAAGGCCGAAGTATGAGATCTTTCATTCCTAATATCAACTCCATGCTCCTTCTGTCTAATCTGCAGGGAAAGACATGTTTCACCAATGTAGCTTTTTCCACATGAGCAATCTATTTTATAGACCCCTTTAAGCTGATGTTTATCAATACTATCCTTGACAGATCTCATACATTGCCTAATAGTCCCAGGGGTGGAGAACTGGGTACTTATGTTGTTCTTCCTTAGGATCTTAGCCATCCTATTAGTAACTCCATGAATATAAGGTAGAAAAACCCTACCACATCGAGGCTGATCACGGGCCTTAGGTTCATGAGTTAACATCCTTTTTTTGGCTTTCATTATTGCTATTTTAATCTCATTTTCTTTGTAGTCTAAACCCTTAAAGGTTGAGACTAAATGCTTCCTTTCATCATTTATATGATCAGCGTCACGGATTCGAAGTGCCCTGATAGCAAGAGTATTTAGAGCACCAAATTTTTGAGTTGGGTGATGGTGGGACTCAGCATGGAGGTAGTTTTCAGTATGGGTTGACTTTCTAAAGACCTTCTGCCCAAGGGAGCCATCATCTTTCCTGATGATGAGAATGTCTAAAAATGGGATGCTCATGTTTTCTTCAAGTTCCATTGTAAATTTAATTTCTTAAGAGATGGAATTTAGGTGAATAAATTTTTTTTCAAGCTTTGCTTTACCATGAGTCCATTTTATATTGGTATCATCAATGAATCGCTTCCACCATGCTGGCTCTAAGGGGTAAGATTACAGGGCCTTCTTTTCAAAGTATTCCATGTATAAGTTGGCCACGATTGGTGAAAGGGGGGGTCCCATTGCCACACCAGATGTCTGCTCATAATATACTCCTTGGAAGGTGAAAATAGTTGATCACAAGCAGATTTCGACCAATCTTGCAGTTCCTGGATCAGTAACATATTTTATAACTTGAATGGCTTCATCAAGAGGAATCTTGGTGAATGAGGACACTACGTCAAAGCTCACAAGAATGTCATCACTTTCCATCTTCTCATTCTTAATAAGATTCACAAAGTCATGGAAGTCTTTGATGAAGGAATCAGTATTTCCAACAAGGGGCTTAAGGATTTTTGCAACATACTTAGCAAGCTCATAGGTAGGGGATCCAATTGTGTTAACAATAGGTCTGAGAGGAACTTCTTCTTTATGAATTTTGGGTAACCCATAAATCCTAGGGATGGTTTCACAAGAGGGGATCAATTTCTTTTTTATTTTATTATCAAGGTTGGACTCCAAAATTGTCTTTTTCACTTCTTTCATAATCTTGGGGATGGGATCATTGCTTAGTTTCTTATAGCTCCCACACCTGAGGTGTTCATTCATTTTGCATACATAGTCTTCTTTATCCAATATCGACGCTGCTCCTCCCTTATCAGCCTTAAGAACCACAATTTCGTCATTGTTTCGTAGGGTTTTGAAGGCTCTTTGTTCTTCTTTAGTCAGATTACTCTTGGGGGCTTTGGCATTCCTCATTATGAGAGAGAACTCTGGTCTTAATGCTTCTTTATCTTCCAAGGAGAGGTTGCTGATCCCATCCTCTATGCTACATATCATTTTTTTTCAATTGGAAGGTTTTTCGGAGCAATTGCAAATCCCAGACCTTTGCTGAGGACATTCATGACTACAGGATCCAATTCCTGAGAGGACAAATTTACCACTTTTCTCCTTAATTTTGTTTCAGTAGTATTAATTGAAGATCTTCCATTGTTCTTTATGCCTATGTTAATCCTGTTTAAATCAATGTTTTGATCTATATGTGCATTATCATTCCGCGAATTGCCCAAATTATATGCATAACCTGATTCATTCTGCGTATTGCTATCAAACGCATAACCTAATTTCTGATCATTCTGGGCGTGCGTATTTTTGATCAAGACATTCTGCGCAATGATATTCTGCGTATTGCTCGCATCATACTCATAATTTGATTTACTGTTTTGGTAATTCTTCTGGGCAGTGATGTTCTACGTATTGCTCGCATCATACGCATAACCAAATTCATTATTGTTTCCGCTCAAGAAATTCTGGGCAGCGCTATTTATGTTCTGCGAATTGCTATCTATATTATCTGCATAATCTAATTCATGAATATTCTGGGCATGCGTATTACTCAATTCATCACCAGCTGAATTTTTTATTAGGTTCTGGGCATTCTACATGTTGTTATTCACCTCACCTGCATTATGTTTGTTGTCATATGGATCAGCTGCGTTATTATCCACCAAATATAATTCAATGCTACTGCCAGAGCCACTTGTGTTCTGTGATAGATCGATGTTAATGAAATTTTGGGGAGTGTTATTTATGTTCTATGTATTGTGTGCATAATCTAATTCATGATGATTCTGGGCATGCGTATTGCCTAATTCATCGTCATTAGCCAAATTTTCGATTAGGTTCTGGGGGCAGTGTTCTTCACCTTACCTGCATTAAGCTTATTGTCACATGGAACTGCATTACTACTCTCCAAATATAGTCTAATGCTTTTGGCAGAGCCACTTGCGTCCTGCGTTAAATCAATGTTCATGAAATTCTGGGCGGTGTTATTTATAAACTGAGAATTGCTCTTCTGGGACTACATATTGCCTAATTCATGGTACCAGCCGAATTTCTAATTAGGTTCAGGGAAGTCTGCGTATTTCTCTTCAACTCAACTGCGAATGGATCAATACCCACCGAATATAGTTTATTGCTTATGGAGCTACTTGCGTTATGTGATAAATTGAGGTTCATGAATTCACCGATTCAGCTAGAGCCACCTGGGTTCTGCGAATGATTAATGCTATTAACCGAGTTATTCTTGTTCTCTAAACCTATGTTGCTCCTGCCTACTGCGATGTGGGATGAATTATTGTTCAGAGTTCCACCTTTATAATGTGCTTTGTATAATAAATTAGAAAATTTATTCCTTTGCTGCTTTTCAGTAACGTGTCCTTCATATATGGCTTTCAGGGCGGCTTTGGCATCAATAATGGACCAGAGATCCTTTCTCATGATGCTCACTAGTTTTGGGTGTGTAGAGGATGTTGAGCGTCCAAGACAATCCAGAGAGGCCCTAACCTTTTTAATTTCTGCCTTTATTAGAGACATGCTTAGTTCAAAAAACGCCTTGCTGTTATATCTGTTGTGTAACCTATGATTAATTTGTGCAAAGGGTGGAATGAGATTATTGTCACGACAGTTCTTAAGAAAATGTAAGTCTACAGCTCTTCTTGCTACTTTGCTCTAGATTTTTCGAGTAAATTGGTTTCACTCCAGGTATTCCCTTCGTATGGGGAAATGATTCTGGATTTAAGACCTCTGTGGCTTATTTTTTTTGACTTAGTTACCGGAGAACCCACAATAAGAACCATTTTTTGCCAATGTTTTGAATCCCAACCGGGATCCATCATCAGGACCAAATGAATGTTTGATAGAAGAAGAGCTGATTTTAGAGATAAATAGTAAAGAGAATAGAAAATTAAGAAGAAGGTCGACTGTCACTATTTTCTTTTGATGAGAGGTCAGCCAATCTTATTTAATAATTTTTAATAATTTT
>APFE030975179.1:91886-105143 GCA_000404065.3 Pinus taeda | reverse complement strand
TATAAAGGAATAGTTATTATTATAATTACAATATTAATTAGGAACTAATTATGATTATTATAATTATAATTTTAAAATCATTAAACCTAGGTTACTAATTTAATTAGATTAGAAAGGAGCGTTAAGACTAAGAAGAGTTGGTTACCTTGATTTCTCTGATTAAGGGAACCCAGCTTCCACTAATCTCCATCCCATTCTCTCTGTTGAGATTATGAGGGTGCTTGATAATTTCGAGAGCTTCTCTGATCTTCCGCTTATGTTTTTGGTCCTCTCTAGCGATAATCGAAGCACTTTTCAAACAGATGTGGTGCTTAGTTTTTGAGGAGTGTTCTGCCAAGGCCGAAGTACGAGATCTTTCATTCCTAATATCAGCTCCATGCTCCTTCCACATGAGCACTCTATTTTATGGACCCCTTTAAGATGATGTTTATCAATACTATCCTTGACAGATCTCATACCTTGCCTAATAGTCCTAGAGGCGAAGAACTGGGTACTTATGTTATTCTTCCTTAGGATCTTAGCAATCCTATCAGTAACTCCATGAATATAAGGTAGAAAAACCCTACCACACTGAGGCTAATCACGGGCCTTAGGTTCATGAGTTAACATCCTTTTTTCGGTTTTCATAATTGCTCTTTCAATCTCATTTTCTTTGTAGCCTAAACCGTCAAAAGGTTGAGACTAAATGCTTCTTTTCATCATTTATATGGTCAGCGTCACAGATTCGAGGGCCCTGATAGCAAGAGTGTTTAGAACACTAGATTTTTGAGCTGGGTGATGGTGGGACTCAGCATGGAGGTAGTTTTCAGTATGGGTTGAATTTCTAAAGACCTTATGCCCAAGGGAGCCATCGTCTTTCCTGGTGATGAGAATGTCTAAAAATGGGATGCTCATGTTTTCTTCAAGTTCCATTGTAAATTTAATTTCTGAAGAGATGGAATTTAGGTGAATAAAAAACTTTTTAAGCTCTACTTTACCATGAGTCCATTTTATATTGGTATCATCAATGAATCGCTTCCACCATGCTGGCTTTAAGGGGTAAGATTCCAGGGCCTTCTTTTCAAAGTATTCCATGTATAAGTTGGCCACGATTGGTGAAAGGGGGGATCCCTTTGCCACACTAGATGTCTGCTCATAATATACTCCTTTTAAGGTGAAAACAGTTGATCGCAGGCAGATTTCGTCCAATCTTGCAGTTCCTGGATCAGTAACATCTTTTATAACTTGAATGGCTTCATCATGAGGAATCTTGGTGAATAAGGACACTATGTCAAATCTCACAACAATGTCATCACTTTCCAACTTCTCATTCTTAATAAGATTCACAAAGTCATGTGGGTCTTTGATGAAAGAATCAGTGTTTCCGACAAGGGGCTTAAGGATTTTTGCAACATACTTACCAAGCTCATAGGTAGGGGATCCAATGGTATTAACAATAGGTCTGACAGGAACTCCTTCTTTATGAATTTTGGGTAACCCATAAATCCTATGGATGGTTTCACAAGAGGGGATCAATTTCTTTTTTATTTTATTATCAAGGTTGGACTCCAAAATTGTCTTTTTCACTTCTTTCATAATCTTGGGGATGGTATCATTGCTTAGATTCTTATGGCTCCCACACCTGAGGTGTTCATTCATTTTGCATACATAGTCTTCTTTATCCAATATCATCGCTACTCCTCCGTTATCAGCCTTAAGAACCACAATTTCGTCATTGTTTCGTAGGGTTTAGAAGGCTCTTTGTTCTTCTTGAGTTAGATTACTCTTGGGGGCTTTGCCTTCCTCATAATGAGAGAGAACTCTTGTCTTAATGCTTCTTTATCTTCCAGGGAGAGGTTGTTGATCCCATCCTCTATGCTACATATAATTTTTTTTCAATTGGAAGGTTTTTCGGAGTAATTGCAAATCCCAGACCTTTGTTGAGGACGTTCATGACTACAGGATCCAATTCCTGAGAGGAAAAATTTACCACTTTTCTCTTTAATTTTGTTTCAATAGTATTAACTGAAGATCTTCCATTGTTCTTTATGCCTATGTTAATCCTGTTTAAATCAGTGTTTTGATCTATATGTGCATTATCATTTCGCGTATTGCCCACATTATACGCATAACCTGATTCATTCTGCGTATTGCTATCAAATGCATAACCTAATTTCTGGTCATTTTGGGCATGCATATTTTTGATCAAGACATTCTACGCAATGATATTCTGCGTATTGCTGACATCATACTCATAACTTGATTTACTGTTTTGGTAATTCTTCTAGGCAGTGATGTTCTATGTATTGCTCACATCATACACATAACCAAATTCATTATTGTTTCTGCTCAAGAAATTCTGAGTAGCGCTATTTATGTTCTGCAAATTGATATCTATATTATCTGCATAATCTAATTCATGAATATTCTGGGCATGCGTATTACTCAATTCATCACCAACTGAGTTTTCGATTAGGTTCTGGGTAGTCTGTGTGTTGTTATTCACCTCACCTGCATTATGTTTGTTGTCACATGGATCAACTGCATTATTATCCACCGAATATAATTCAATGCTACTGCCAGAGCCACTTGCGTTCTTCGATAGGTCGATGTTAATGAAATTCTGGGTAGTGTTATTTATGTTCTGTGTATTTTTCGCATAATCTAATTCATGATGATTCTAGGCCTGCGTATTGCCTTATTCATGGTCACCACCCGAATATCCGATTAGGTTCTCAGCAGTGCTCTTTTCCTTAACTGCGTTAAGCTTATTGTCACATGGAACTGTGTTACTACTCTCCAAATATAGTCTAATGCTTCTAGAAGAGCCACTTGCGTACTGCGTTAAATCGATGTTCATGAAATTCTGGGCAGCATTATTTATGAACTGAGAATTTCTCTTCTGGGACTGCGTATTGCCTAATTCATGGTTACCAACTGAATTTCTGATTAGGTTCAGGGAAGTCTGCATATTTCTCTTCAACTCAACTGCGAATGGATCAATACCCACCGAATATAGTTTATTGCTTATGGAGCTACTTGCGTTATGTGATAAATCGAGGTTCATGAATTCACCGATTCTGCCAGAGCCACCTGGGTTCTTCGAATGATTAATGCTATTAACCGAGTTATCCTTGCTATCTAAACCTATGTTGCTCCTACCTATTGCGATGTGGGATGAATTATTCTTCGGAGTTCCACCTTTATAATGCGCTTTGTATAATAAATTAGACAATTTATTCCTTTGCCGTTTTTCAGTAATGTGTCCTTCATATATGGCTTTTAGGGCGGCCATGGCATCAATAATGGATCAGAGATCCTTGCTGATGATGTTGGCTAGTTTTAGGTATGTAGAGAATGTTGAGCATCCAAGATAATCCAGAGAGGCCCTAACATTTTTAATTTTTGCCTTTATTAGAGACATGCTTAATTGAAAAAACGCCTTGCTGTTATATCTATTGTGTAACCTATGATTAATTTGTGAAAAGGGTGGAATGAGATTATTGTCATGACAGTTCTTAAGAAAATGTAAGTCTGCAGCTCTTCTTGCTATCTTTGCTCTAGATTTTTCGAGTAAATTGGTTTCACTCCAGGTATCCCCTCCCTATAGGGAAATGATTTTAGATTTAAGACCTCTGTGGCTTATTTGTTTTGACATAGTTACCGGAGAACCCACAGTAAGAACCATTTTTTGCCAATGTTTCGAATCCCAACAGGGATCCATCATCAGGACCAAATGAATGCTTGATAGAAGAAGAGCTGATTTTAGAGATAAATAGTAAAGAGGACAGAAAATTAAGAAGAAGGTCGGTTGTCACTATTTTCTTTTGATGAGAGGTCGGCCAATATTATTTAATAATTTTTAATAATTTTTTTAGGTACTAATTATGATTATTATAATTATAATTTTAAAATTATTAATCCTAGGATACTAATTTAATTAGATTAGAAAGGAGGGCTAAGACTAAGAAGAGCTGGTTACCTTGATTTCTCTGATAAGGGGAACCCAGCTTCCACTAATCTCCATCCCATTGTCTCTGTTGAGATTATGAGGGTGCTTGATAATTTCGAGAGCTTCTCTCATCTTCTGCTTATGTTGTTGCTCCTCTCTAGCGATAATTGAAGCACTTTCCTAACATATGTGGTGCTTAGTTTTTGAGGAGTATTCTGCCAAGGCCGAAGTACGAGATCTTTCATTCCTAATATCAGCTCCATGCTCCTTCAGTCTAGTTTGCACGGAGCGACCTGTTTCACCAATGTAGCTTTTTCCACATGAGAAATCTATTTTATAGACCCGTTTAAGTTGATGTTTATCAATACTATCCTTGACAGATCTCATACCTTGCCTAATAGTCCCAGGAGCGGAGAACTGGGTACTTATGTTATTCTTCCTTAGGATCTTAGCAATCCTATCAGTAACTCCATGAATATAAGGTAGAAAAACCCTACCACATTGAGGTTGATCACAGGCCTTAGGTTCATGAGTTAACATCCTTTTTTCGGTTTTCATTACTGCTCCTTTAATCTCATTATTTTTGTAGCCTAAACCCTTAAAGGTTGAGACTAAACGCTTCTTTTCATCGTTTATATGATCAACGTCACATATTCGAAGGGCCCTGATACCAAGAGTGTTTAGAACACCAAATTTTTGAGCTGGGTGATGGTGGGACTCAGCATGGAGGTAGTTTTCAGTATGGGTTGACCTTCTAAAGACCTTATGCCCAAGGGATCCATCGTCTTTCATGATGATGAGAATGTCTAAAAATGGGATGCTCATGTTTTCTTCAAGTTCCATTATAAATTTAATTTCTTAAGAGATGGAATTTAGGTGAATAAAAAAAATTTCAAGCTCTGCTTTACCATGAGTCCATTTTATATTGCTATCATCAACGAATCGTTTCCACCATGCTGGCTTTAAGGGGTAAGATTCCAGGGCCTTCTTTTCAAAGTATTCCATGTATAAGTTGGCCACGATTGGTGAAAGGGGGGATCCCTATTCCACACCAGATGTCTGCTCATGATATACTCCTTGGAACGTGAAAATAGTTGATTGTAGGCAGATTTCGGCCAATCTTGCAGTTCATGGATCAGTAACATCTTTTATAACTTGAATGGCTTCATCAAGAGGAATCTTGGTGAATAAGGACACTACGTCAAAGCTCACAAGAATGTCATCACTTTCCATCTTCTCATTCTTAATAAGATTCACAAAGTCATGGGAGTCTTTGATGAAAGAATCAGTGTTTCTAACAAGGGGCTTAAGGATTTTTGCAACATACTTAGCGATCTCATAGGTAGGGGATCCAATGGTATTAACAATAGGTCTGAGAGGAACTCCTTCTTTATGAATTTTGGGTAACCCATAAATCCTAGGGATGGTTTCACAAGAGGGGATCAATTTCTTTTTTATTTTATTATCAAGGTTGGACTCCAAAATTGTTTTTTTCACTTCTTTCATAATCTTGGGGATGGGATCATTGCTTAGTTTCTTATAGCTCCCACACCTGAGGTGTTCATTCACTTTGCATACATAGTCTTCTTTATCCAATATCATTGTTGCTACTCCCTTATCAGCCTTAAGAACCACAATTTTGTCATTGTTTCGTAGGGTTTTGAAGGCTCTTTGTTCTTCTTTACTCAGATTACTCTTGTGGGCTTTGGCCTTCCTCATAATGAGAGAGAACTCTTGTATTAATGCTTCTTTATCTTCGAGGGAGAGGTTGCTGATCCCACCCTCTATGCTACATATCACTTTTTCAATTGGAAGGTTTTTCGAATCAATTGCAAATCCCAGACCTCTGCCAAGGAAATTCATGACTACAGGATCCAATTCCTGAGAGGACAAATTTACCACTTTTCTCTTTAATTTTTTTTCAGTAGTATTAACTAAAGATCTTCCATTGTTCTTTATGCCTATGTTAATCCTGTTTAAATCAATGTTTTGATCTATATGTGTATTATCATTCCTCGTATTGCCCACATTATATGCATAAGCTGATTCATTCTACGTATTTCTATCAAACGCATAACCTAATTTTTTATCATTCTGGGCATGCGTATTTTTTATGAAGACATTCTGTGCAATGATATTCTGCGTATTGCTGACATCATACTCATAATTTGATTTAATGTTTCGGTAATTCTTCTGGGCAGTCATGTTCTATGTATTGCTCACATCATACGCATAACAAAATTCATTATTGTTTCCGCTCAAGATATTCTGGGTAGCGCTATTTATGTTCTGTGAATTGTTATGTATATTATCTACATAATCTAATTCATGAAGATTCTGGGCATGCGTATTACTCAATTTATCACGAGCTGAATTTTCGATTAGGTTCTGGGCATTCTGCGTGTTGTTATTCACCTCACTTGCGTTATGTTTGTTGTCACATCGATCAACTGCATTATTATCCACCGAATATAATTCAATGCTACTACTAGAGCCATGTGCGTTCTGTGATAGATCGATGTTAATGAAATTCTGGGCAATGTTATTTATGTTCCGTGTATTGTTCGCATAATCTAATTCATGATGATTCTGGGCATCTGTATTGCCTAATTCATGGTCACCAGCCGAATTTCCGATTAGGTTCTGGGCAGTGTTCTTCACCTTACCTGCATTAAGCTTATTGTCACATGGAACTGCGTTACTACTCTCCAAATATAGTCTAATGCTTCTGGCAGTGCCACTTGCGTACTGCGTTAAATCGATGTTCATGAAATTCTGGGCAACGTTATTTATGAACTGAGAATTGCTCTTCTGGGACTGCGTATTGCCTAATTCATGGTTACCAACTGAATTTGTGATTAGGTTCAGGGATGTTTGCATATTGCTCTTCAACTCAACCGTGAATGGATCAATACCCATTGAATATAGTTTATTGCTTATGGAGCTACTTGCGTTATGTGATAAATCGAGGTTCATGAATTCACCGATTCTGTGAGAGCCACCTAGGTTCTGCGAATGATTAATGCTATTAGCGGAGTTATTCTTACTATCTAAAGCTATGTTGCTCCTGCCTACTGTGATGTGGGATGAATTACTATTCAGAGTTCCACCTTTATAATGCGCTTTGTATAAAAAATTAGACAATTTATTCCTTTGTCGTTTTTCAGTAATGTGTCCTTCATATATGGCTTTCAGGGTGGCCCTGGCATCAATAATGGACCAGAGATCCTTGCTGATGATGCTGGCTAGTTTTAGGTGTGTAGAGAATGCTGAGTGTCCAAGATAATCCAAAGAGGCCCTAAACTTTTTAATTTCTACCTTTATTAGAGACATGCTTAGTTGAAAAACGCCTTGCTGGTATATCTATTCTGTAACCTGTGATTAATTTGTGCAAAGGGTGAAATGAGATTATTGTCACGACAGTTCTTAAGAAAATGTAAGGCTCAATCTCCTCAAATTTCAACACAATGTAAGAAAATATTGTAAAAACAAGGATGCATTTCATTTAAGGAAAAAAAATGAACATGGGTTCTCTCTATGTTAATACTCAGAGATTCAAGATTTAAAGGAGGAAAGGAAAATAGGAAAAAATGACAAAAGAAAAAAGTTACAATGCCTAAAAAAAGATAAAACACACAACAACAATGCAATGTAGGTCTCACCTAAGTCCTAAAATGTTCCCATCAAAAAATCAATTTATTGTGCATGTATCAAGTACATTTCCAAACTCTAGCCTCATAATATGCTCGTAAGGGATCCACTATTCATATATCGATTGCCTTGTTAGATCCCTTTATCAACAATATCGAGAATGAAACTAAAATGTATCCATTAAATCCATAATAATTTTGATGTTTAGGAAAATGGAGGGATTGCCATCGATTTGAAATCCATTAGTCCGCACAACATCTAGGCATGTCAATAGGGCGTGTAAATGTGTCAGAAAAACTACACAGATGAATCTAGCTAGTAAAAGTTGAACACACAGCTTTGCAGAGCAAAAACACTAAAAGAAATTGAAAGAAAAAAAATAATTATTAATTCAAAAAATAGGTTACAATGCTCATGATATAGCATCACTAGGTGAAGATCCCAAGGTAATGCAGCATAGTGGTGATCAATGAGAGGACTCGACACCTACAACAAGTTCTAGAGAGAACTAGCTAGTTGCATAGTGAAAGGAGGAGCAAATGAGGGAGTAAATCATGTAGAAAGGATATTGCATGTAGTCCCATGCATACATGGACAGCCAAAGGTGCCAATCTGGTGAATATTCCAATGTAGAAGTCTTGCATGTCAATGAATTCTCTAATTAAGTGTTTGCATGTGCTAGTAATGAAGGTCCTAGGTGTGTAGTACCTCCAACACCCCCCCTGAAAAACACTTTGGGGAAAAATAGAAAATGGACCCTGGCAGCTAAGGCCAAAGGTCACCCAAAATATAGTGCAACTTGTACTAAAATTGAGGAAAGAGGGAAAACCTCGTGGGAACCCCCCCCCCTCCCCCTCAAAATACAATGTAATCAAAAGAAAAGAGGAAGAAAAGACAGTCGCTAAGCAACTGTGCCCTTCACTCCAAGACGATCGCATGGAGAGTGAAACTTCTGCTCAGTGAATGTCTTGGTGAAGATGTCTTCAATCTGTTCTAGTGAAGGACAAAACTGCAAATCAATGACCCGACCATGTACTAAGTCTCTGATGTAGTGCATTTGGATCTTTATGTGCTTCATCCACTGCCATTGTACTGGATCCCTGCAAAATTTGAGAGTGCTCTGGTTGTCACACCAAATGACAGTGGATTTCTGGAACTGGACAACCAACTTAGTGAGGAAGCATTGTAGCCACAGAGCCTGCTTCTTTCTCGACCAACAAATACAGCCAGACCCTAGATTGTGTGAATATCCGGAGGTGGACTTGCGATCAATGTTGTCGCCCAACCAATCATAATGAGTGAAGCCAAGGAGATTCAATGCAGTGCATGTCCTAGACTAAATCCCAAAGGTTATGGTGTCCTGCACATATCGGAGGATGCGCTTGACAACTTTCTAGTGTAGCTCATGCTGTTGCATGTATCTGGAAACTGCCCCTACTGGATATGATAGATATGGTCTGGAGTGGGTGAGGTATAGTAAGCTCCCCACTAGTTGTCGGTAGAGAGGACTATCAACTAATGGAGTGTCACATCCATCCTTAAGGCAGACCCTAAACAGAAAAGGACTCGGTGCTCGCTTGCAGTCAATCATGTCAAATCTCTTGAGGAGATCTCGTGCATACTTCACCTGAGAGAGTTTGATGCATGTGGCATCTTGGATGATCTCAAGACCAGCAAAGAAGTGTAATGGACCCATGTCCGTCATCAAGAACGTATCATGCAAGGTTCTCTTGACTTCAGCAATGGCTAAAGCCGAGCTGCCGATGATTAGGAGATCATCCACATACAAAAATAAGATAAGGAGAGTATCATGCGTCCTGAGCATGTAAACATTCAGATCAGAGTTACATTTTTCAAAGTTCTGTCATAAGGGAAAAGAATCCATCTTTGCATACCAAGCTCTCGGGGCTTGCTTAAGGCTGTAGAGAGACTTCTTTGGTATGCAGACCAAAGATGAATCCTAAATGAAACCATGTGGCTACTCCATACAGATCTCCTCAGATAGGTCTCCTTGAAGAAAGGCATTCTTCACATCCATCTAATGTACTTCCCTCCCCTGGGCAGCCGCAATGGCAAGTGTAAGGTGTATGGAATCCATCTTTGCTACTGAAGGAAAGGTCTCATCATAATCAGTGCCATGCACTTGATGGAAGCCCTTGGCTACTAGCCTAGCTTTCTATCTGGTGATTTGCCCATATGCAGTACTCTTGGTCCTGTAGACCAATTTACATTGGACAATTTTTCTTCGTGAAGGGAGGGGGACCAGATCCAAGGACTTATTCTCGGGGAGGGAGTTGTACTCCTCCTTCATGGCGAACTACCAAGAGGGATGCCTAACAGCCTCAGCATAAGACTGTTGATCAGAAGACTGAACTAAATGACAATGTCGAGATGGCATTAGTTTAGTGGTAGTGACGGCAATAGGAGGCTCAATAAACTCTAAGCTAGTCCTCTGCAGATTACAATTACCCCCCATAAGACCATTTCTAGCATTATCCTTGATAGAACTATGAGGAGATCTGTTCTGGATGTAGTTAGCACAATTAAGTGCTTCAACCCATAGCTTATGAGGTAGTGACTTAGCATGCAACATGCAGGAAGCCATCTTTTGAGTGATCGGTTCTTTCTCTCAGAAACTTTGTTCTGCTGCGGAGTATATGGAACTGTGTGCTGCAACTGTATGCTGTACTCAAGGAAAAGGTTCTGAAGTGTTGTGTTAACATATTCCCCCCCATTTTCTATATGGATGGCTTTCATATTTCTTGCTGACTGTGTCTCAACTAGTGTTTTAAAATCTTCAAAGTGCGTAAAAACTTCATATTTGGCCCCGAGAAGATAATCCCAAGTATACTATGAGAAATCATCAATAAATATAAGAACATACCTTGCTTTGTTGATGGAAGGATGAGGAAAAGGCCCCATGAGATCTCTATGGATCAGATCTAGAGGAGAGGATGCTCTGTGAGTCTTGCCAATGTTAAATGTTTCTCTAGGATGTTTGCCAAGGACACACCCTTCACAAACTCCTTTGGAGAAACTGATATTTGGCAAACCTTCCACCATCTCATGCTTTCATAGCTGCTACACACACCTGTAGTTTAAGTGATGAAACTGCTCATTCCAAAACCTACTACTATCATCAGCATGTGTAAGCCATAAGTAGGATTCAGATTCAATAAATTTAGAAAATGTATACAGTCTAGCTCCATTGTTTACATCACCGGTTTCAATTTTGGAGTTGCTATGTAGGTCATATATGTTCACTGCATCTGGAGTGAATTCCACTCTCTTTTCATTGCCGGAATGACTGATCTAATAAACCGAAAGCAAGTTTACCGAATGTTTTGGAACATGAAGCACGTCTTCCAAGCTTCAATGTAAAAGTTCCACTTTACCTTTTTTGGTGACCTCAATAGGTGAGTCATCTCCCATGAGGATGGGAGGTCGTTTGCATGCATCCAAAGAGGAACAGTCTTCCTTTGCAGTAGCCATATGATGTGATGCACTAGAACCTATAATCCATGCATCAGGGGAAGAGTTAATTACAATTAAAGCATGAAAATTGTTACCTTTCTTGTGTGGCAGATCGTTAATTTTCTTCTTGGTGCCTTAAGGGATGTGGTCCCCAAGGTTGTGCTTCTAGACGATTTCTGCCATTTTGTCAATTTGTTTCTTCATGCAAGAGGATTCCAGATGGAATCCTTGGTGACAGTAGGTGCATTTGTCTCCTTTCTTCCCTCTCTCATTTCTGGAGCTAGAGGAGTCATTGAAGGGCTTGGTGTACCCTTCCTTCTTTGGATGGGAATGCAATTTTCCCTTGTCTTTTTGCTGCTCATTTTCTTGATTTGAATTAGATCTGTGATTTTTATTGTGGCTACCATCATGCACATCAAGTGCATGGGCTTTTAGAGGTTTGATTTTCCCCATTTCAATGAGTTTATCTTGCTCAAAAGTGAGGGACTCGATGAACTCTTTGAGAGAAGGCATAGTGTAGGATTCACCTATTTTGAGCCTTATTGAATGAAATGTAGACACAAAGGCAAGGTATTCTGGTCCGAGCTTTGACATCATAGAGAGAACTTGGCAACTCTCCTCCCTGGATTTTTCAATTCCACAACCCTTGAGTTGCAGCAATAGATTTATATTTGGTGAAGAAGTCTTGAATTCTCTCATATTTCCATGGATCCAATGAGAGCAACTCCACTTCAAGTAGATTTCATTTCATCTCATCCTATTTCCCGTAGAGTTCTTCAACCTTTTTCCAAATCTCATTGGGAGTACTGCAAGCAGATAGATGAAACTACAACTCTAGGGAGATGCACATGCATATGGATCCGTCGGCCTCATCCATGTGGTTGAGGTACTTGGATTTCTCTATGGCTAAAGTGGGTTCCACTTTTATAGCCATGGTAATCATGTACAACCCTTTCTGGTGAAGGTATCGAGCCATTTGGTCCTTCCATTCGTGATAGTTGTACGGTGTTAGCATTGATGCTTTGGGAAACTCCATTTTTCTATCAATATTCAATCTCCAAGCTATAATACCTGAAAAATAAAGTACTCGTGCAATTTTTATCTAGCAATCTGTGGGCTTTGATACGATGTAAATGTGTTAGAAAACTTGCATAGATAAATCTAGCTAGTAAAGGCTAGACACACAGCTTTGCAAAGAAAAAACACTAAAAGAAATCAAAAGAACAAAAAGAATTATTGATTCAGAAAATAGGTTACAATGCTAATGATATAGCACCACTGGGTGAATATCCCAAGGTAATGCACCATAATGGTGATCAATGAGAGGACTCGACACCTACAACAAGTTTTGGAGAGAACTAGCCAGTTGTGGAGTGAAAGGAGGAGCAAATCAAGGACTAAATCATGCAGAAAGGATCTTGCATGTAGTCCCATGCATGCATGGACAGTCAAAGGTGCCAATCTGGTGAAGATTCCAATGTTGAAGCCTTGCATGCTAGTGAATGCTCTAACTAAGTGTCTGCATGGGCTAGTAAGGAAGGTCCTAGGTGTGTAGTACCTCCAACAAGGTGGTCAGGGAAAGCCAATATTTAACTCATAGAGCTATAAATCACTAAGCTCTAACTATAAAAAAAACTGCCTTAATAATTTTCATGCGAAGCGATGACCGCCACAACTATTTAGATGCATCATATCCTAGACCCTTGCTGGAATCCACAATATTAATTGTGAACAGTAAGAACCACTACCATTTCCCCTTGCTACAATGTATCCCATAGAATGCTTAAGGGAGTGCAAAAAAAAATCAAGCTTAAGAATATAAATGTAAAAAGCTTGTAAATAGAAGAACACAGGCGCGACTAAGGTAATCCCCTCTTCTTAAATATAAAATTATAACGAAATTTGTACCAAAAAAAAATGAAAAAAAATATCAATAGATGTTGCACTACATGATGGTATCATGTACTTATCGAAAGAAATAATAATATATATACATCATGTACTTATCAAAAGAAATAATAATATATATAACAAATAAGGATGATTTTGATTAAATTTTTTAAGACAATTTTCAAATATTTTAAAAATATTTGAGATCAAAGAAAGTGCAAGGCAAAGAGCATACATAGAAATATTTTTGTTTTCTAATTTATCAATATCAAATATCAAATGGGGTGCATGTTAAAGAGAAGATATAAAAC